>QLPN01001725.1:41301-55019 GCA_003314395.1 Albatrellus ellisii | reverse complement strand
CCCTATCGCCCTTAACTACTAATACTCTCTACTTTGGTGTCTAGGGAACTTTACGGCTCACACCCTCCAGCAATTGCTGTGGTTGTGGTTGTTTTCCCCTCTCAGCCCGACACAGTACAAATCACCGTGTGCCTTTACTTAGAGTATATAGGTCTTCTTAGTATAGCTGAATATACCTCAGCTAGTTATGGCTGGATTTCCTCTTCTATTGAGTGATCTTTAGTTGAGTGTGCCCAGTCTCCCACCTTTAGGGATATATGCAGACTCTGGTCTCATAGTACTGTTTTCTGTTGCAACAACCTATGTATACTTTCACAGATGATGTCCTATTACTCCATGTTGCAACACAACAGGTTTTTACACTAGTAGTATGAGTGGGAAAGTATAGTGAGCATGAGAAAAGTACAACAGTTGCAATAGCAGCAGCAGTTGTTTCTCATTTGATGTGTTTGCCTCGGAGGCCTCAGAATCCTAATTGATAGGTGTTTGGCTGCGAGTAATGTTTCTCATCGGTAAGTCGGACAGTACGACCACTACTGCGCTGGAGTCAGTACAGCGTAGGATCAGAGACTCGATTCGCCTGTGACATCAATTAACAAGCAGTGATAATCGGAAATAAGGATACGAAGCTGCGTGACGAACCTCGATTTTCCCAAGAGATGACCGAGCTCCGGGACAAACTACAGCCCGAGGTCTAGTCTCAGGACCTAAACCTCAGTTCCGCTCCTGATTTTCTGATTGTCGGGTACTGTTTCTATCACTGCTGTTTGAAAAAAGAATGATCACATCATGTAATCATGTGATTGTCTAAGTGGGGGTAAGATTGCCCCAACCCAAATACCCCAGTGTTTCTGCGTACATCCCCAGGTCCTTTATTTAGTTCTGGGACAGAGTGATTGACACATTCAGTCGGTTTCGGGTTCACAGATCATGTTTTCAACCACGAGCCATGTCCAAATATGGAGATTTCCCATGTGATTTTACGGACAGTACTTGTATCGGACGCCTGGTTTTGATGCCGATTGTAACTCTCAACACTACCATCACAACATGGCGGCAAACCAGCTCAAAGCTTTCTCCGTCCAAGAAATCGAAAAGGTCTGTTCACCGTTGTCAAACGCCCCCTTTTCTCACTCTTCTGTTAGCACAACAAGCCTGGTGACCTCGTATGTCTTCCCCTCCGTCCTCCTAGCCCACTCTCTTATCACCGTCTCCAGTGGGTTATCATCGACGCCAAAGTCTATGACCTCTCCCGCTTTGTCGACCTCCATCCGGGCGGTGCTGCTGTCCTCCTCGACACTGACGTCGCCGGCCAAGATGCTACCGAACTCTTCTATGGCCTCCACCGCCACGAGGTCCTCGAGCGGCCGCAGTACGCCCGCCTCCAGATTGGCACCATCCACGGCGAGCAGAGCGTCATACAGGGCCGTGTCCCCGGCGCCCTCAGCAAGGTCCCCTACGCCGAACCAACCTGGCTCACAGACGGCTTCCATAGCCCGTACTACACCAAGGTGCGCCCTGCTCCTGCCCGCACGAGCATCACGCGCGCAGAGACTGACGTGTGCTTGGCATGGTGTGGGTGCGGACGCAGAGACACAAAGAGTTTCAACTCGTAGTCCGGAAGTTCATAGACGACGTCGTGTACCCGGATGCCGAGGCGCGCGAGCTTGACGGGAAGCGACCTAGCCAGGAGGTCATTGACAAGATGGCGTGCGTGCTCTGCCTATTACTTCAAGGTTCCGTGCCTTGGCAGGTGCTGATATGATTCCAGAGAGCTCAATATGCATGCCATGCGCATGGGCCCAGGAAAGCATTTGCGTGGCCTCACGCTTATGAACGGCCTAGTCGCCCCAGAGGAGGTATGCACCCCTACTTCTCGTCCGCGCCAAATCTTATACTCTATTTAATGCTCATGTCTGTAGTTCGACTATTTCCACGAGGTAAGGGATGTTGATGGATTCGTGGCTGTCCTGACATGTATGTTGTAGCTCATCATCAATCAAGAGATCGTGCGGTGCGGTGCGAGAGGTTACGGTGACGGTACGGTTAGACTGACCCTTTCGCTGACCGTAGCCGTCCTAATGTGCCATTCTGTCTCTTTGCCAGGTCTTCTCGGCGGTGAGGTCATCGGTCTGCCCCCTGTACTCAACTTCGGCTCTGCGGAGCTGAAAGCCAAGGTACGCATCCCCTCCCCACGCCCGTCGCACGCCAAGCAGTCACTTCCTATATCATCTTGACAGATCGTGCCCGAGGTATTCTCGGGCAAGAAATTCATCTGCCTCGCTATCTCGGAGGCGCACGCTGGCAGCGACGTCATGGGGCTCCAGACCACCGCCGTGAAGAGCGATGACGGCAAGGAATGGATCATCAACGGCGAGAAGAAATGGATTACCAACGGACAGTACGTGTACTCTCACCTGCTTTCCAGCTTCGCGCCCGATGCTCACCTGTGACCCATAGTTTCGCAGACTAGTGCGTATCCTCGCCCCAGACACCGCTTTGATTTATAATGACCGATCTGCGTGCAGCTTCACGACGGGCTGCAGGACAGAGGTAAGCACGCAGGGGAGGTGCGCGTGGCACTGCTGACCCGCACCACAGAACGGCCTGACACTCATCCTCATCCCGCGCACGGAGGGTGTGGCCACGAAGCCAATCAAGACCTCATACTCCGCGACGGCCGGCACCGCTTACGTCACCTTCGACAACGTCCGCGTGCCCGTCAGTAACACGCTTGGGTCTGAGGGCGGCGGCATTTTTGTCATCCTTAGGTGCGCCCACACGCTTTCTTGCCGCTTGCGTCGCTGACTAGTGTGTGCAGCAACTTCAACCATGAGCGCTGGGTCATGTGCTCTGCGTCGGCGCGCTCCCAGCGCTTCATCGTCGAGGAGTGTCTCAAGTCCGTCCGCGCCTCCCGTCTGCCTCCCCGTCACGTGTACTGACTTGCTCATCTCTTAACCCTTGCCGCCTCACCCGCACGACCCCCTCTGCCCTCAGGTGGGTCCAGCAGCGCAAGGCGTTCGGCAAGCCGCTCAGCGCGCAGGCCGTCATCCGCAGCAAGCTCGCGCATATGATCGAGCGCACGGAAAGCGTGCAGAGCTGGCTCGACAACATCACGTACCAGATGTGCAACATGGTGCGCCTGTGCGATTCATCCTGGTATCCGAGGTGCGCGCTGACCGACGCGCTTTCTTATTTTCCCTCGAATCCGCACCGTCACCGTGCGCACACGCACGCCCCGCAGTCGTACAAGGAGCAGGCATCGCGACTCGCAGGCCAGATCGCGTTCCTCAAGATGTACAGCACGCGCTGTGCACAGGACACTGCGCGCGACGCCGTGCAGATTTTTGGCGGGCGTGGCATTACGCAGACGGGCATGGGCCGCTTTATCGAGCACGTGCGTCCCTTCCTCCTTTCTCTGTTGACGCTTGCTTATCTGTTGAACCGCTGCCCATCCACTGAATCGTGCTGCTGTCCGTTGCTGATGCACCGATTCCTCCCCGCCCCGTAGTACCATCGCACCGTCCCGTTCGACGCGCTGCTCGGCGGAGGCACGTATTGCCCTCTTCTGTGCTTTCGCGCGGCCCTCTAACGCAATTTTCCCTGCAGCGGAGGACGTACTGGGCGACCTTGGCGTGCGGCAGGCATTGCGGGCTATGCCGAAGAACACGCGTCTATGACCTGCTGTTTAGATATATAATTATTTATCGGCGAATGGTCCACCCAAATCTCCCTGACGCTACTGAAATATCTTTGCTCTGTAACTGCACGCTACATTGTCTGTGTATTTGTTTTTGTGTTAGGTACATGGAACAGTGATTAGGTGCATGATAAGATCGGTGTGACTGGTGAGGACGAGAGCGCGTGAGTGCCTTACCGGCCGGGCAAGATGGACTGCCTCGCAAGATACTTGCGGCACCGGACTGTGATATGCCTGCAGGATCCATGGGTCCGAGAGGTGGTGTAGGTGTGCGGTGACTCCATCTGTGCTGCCAGGTATGAGTGGGTGCGATGAGGGGACGAGGGGTGACCTCTTATCATGTAAGAGGGTAGCAATACGCAAACTGTCAGTACATGTCAGTACTGGATCAGGTATTATATAAATATCATCAGCCCCCCCAAACGGTCAAACCCCAAGAGTGAAATGTACTACTGTCTTCGACTATGAGATCGATAAGGATCAGTGAGGATTTGAGAAAAAGAGCTGTTAGAGGTCAATACCGGCCAACGGATCAGTATCAAGTTCGGTGTGTATCCATGTCTTAACGGCAGTACCGCACCAAGTCGACGCTTCGTATCCTCTTCCTCCTCCTCAGGCTCCTCCTCGACTATATGCTGTGGTCGTTCTCGACTGGCCCAAAACTAAAGTTTTAGGCCAGCCCATACGCCCTTTTGCTACGTTCTCATCCAGCGAGGCTCGGGGCCTCCGGCCTCGTACAAGGGTCTCTGTTCCGCAACCCTCGCTTCCCGACCCTTGTTGGCTCTCCACGCATGCCTTCCTCACTCGTTTGTAAAGTTAATCGTCGTCGTTCTTTTTTCTTTTTTCTTTTGTCATCGGGCTATTGATTCGTCTCCAAGAACGGAATGCGTGGTAAGTGTGAATAGGCAAGTGCCCTTGATACCCCCAACAGCAACGATTCGAGTGCAGGTGAAGTACAGCACGACCTGTCTAGCTGGCAGTGGTGGTATGGGAGGCGGTGTACTGTATCGCCATCGACTCGGCCGCTGTACTGCCATATAACCGTGTAACCCGCCTATTTATTCTATGCTCGTGATATACAGTGTACGCTTTTTTAATACCGTGATTGCTTTGCGTCCTGGGGCGCGCTCGCATATTGCGTCGCCGAGAACCGCACGACCGCACGACCACACGACCACACGACCACAGCAGCTCAGGGCACACGACGGGAACAACGGACGTAGTGCATCCACAAACAGACGTGGTGTATTCCAGACTATATATAATGTATACAGCCGTACAACCGGAAACAGGGACATATAGATATCCGTGGCGCGTGCCAGGTTGTGACGCTCTGCGTTCTATAAGCGTGCGTATCAGATGGGGGTGGTGAAAGTGGGGTGCTTCGTCCTTGGTTGGTCCGTCATGGGGGTCTATGAAAGTTGAAAAATCATGCCTGCTTTCGTCAGGCCCGGCGTGCCATACTCACATACCGCCCCTGGCCTCCCGCCGAACCGCCGCGCACTGAATGTCCTCGAGCGTGATGCCCGAACGCTCGCACATCCCGCGGAAGATCGAGTCCGCACGCTGGTACAGGCCCGCGGGCGTGTCGAGCTCCGCGATCTGCCCTGCGTCGAGCACGCAGATCCGGTCGTACGAGATGATCGTGCGCAGGCGGTCTGTGACATACGGCCCAATTCCAAATTCAGCACAACACCCTCGCGCAAGACCAGGGGGAAGGGGGGGGAGAATGGCACTTACGGGCGATGCACAGGATAGTGCGGTCGCGGAACTCGGTGGCGATGGTGTCCTGGATCTTCTTATCCGTCTCATAGTCTACGGACGCAGTCGCCTCGTCAAGGATAAGCACGCGGCTGTCCTTCACGAGCGCGCGTGCGAGTGATACCAGCGAGCGTTGCCCGACAGACAGGTTCCCGCCTTCGTCCTCGACGGGGCTGTCGAGTGTGAAGCGTGGGCCCATCGGCGTGCTCGCGCCGGTGGGTGGCTGTTCACTGTCCGGGTCGATCGGGTCGACCCCGTCGAGGTCTGGCTTCGTCGCCTCGATGAGGTAGGACCGCCTCAGGGCATCCCATAGCCGGGCGTCGTCGTGCAGACCGAAGGGGTCGAGGTTGGAGCGGAACGTGCCCGAAACTGCGCAGGGCTTAGCAAAAGGACGCAGAAGGTTGTTGTATAGCATATAGACTCACATAGCAACTGAGTGAGGACAAGAACAATCAGTGAACAGCATGTGTGGGAAATACGCTTCACAACTCACAGCATCTTGGGGAATAATTGCAAGGCCTTTACGGACATCGTCGAGCCCGATTTTCGAGATGTCAACGCCGTCGATAACAATTGACCCAGATGACAGCTCAACAATACGGAACAGAGCGGTCATGATCGAAGACTTCCCTGCGCCAGTCCTATCACAGCACTCATTAGCGTGGGCATGCACGCAACACGGAACTGCATGAGGACGTACCGTCCGATGATGCCAATCTTTTCGCCGCCTTCGATGGTCAAGGTGATGCCTTTCAAAACCGGAGGAAGCTCCGGCCGATACTTTAGTACGATGTCCTTGAGTATCACCTGGCCGGTACTAGGCCACGTCGCTGGAGGCGTGACATCTGTCCGCTCGTGCGGCGCTTCCTGCTCAATATCCTGCGCATAGTAAATAATACGCTCGACAGAGTTCATGTTGTTTTCCACTTCCGCCAGTTGCCGGACCATCCAGCCAAAAGCCTGCAGAAAGCGTCAGATCGAATGACCGCATGGTGAGGATACCGACGATCTCACCTGTTGGGCTGAGAGAATGTACGAAAGCACGACGCCAGTCTGTGCTGGCGAAATGCTGAATCGAGTGCCCACGGTCAGCAACGCGACGACGAAAGTCAGGATGGTTCCGGAGAAATCTAGGCGGACGCCAAGCCATCTCTGTGATACAATCAGCCATTATTTTCAAAAAAAACCGTCTTCGGGAAACTTACCTGGTTGGAGACGGTCATCCAATATGCCCTAGAGAGATATGAGTAAAAAATATGACGCTGGAAAACGAGATGACACACCGATTCTCGTTATCCATTCGATCTCTATTTTCTTGCAGGAACCGATCAGCTTCTCCATATGCGCGTATCGTCGCCAAGCCGGATAGCGACTCAGAAAAGTGAGCATATAAGGAAGACCGCAAGATAGACTCTGTAAAACCAGGTTTCAGCACTCGAAGGTGGGGACCGAACTTGATCGAGAATACTTGCCGAGCCGCTGGAGATCGAGTGAATTGGTTCAGCGTATCTGAGTCAAGAACAGTGGAAAAGGCATACCTTGAGTTCTCTCGCGCTTGCACGGTAGAACATTGCAGCCATTACATAAAGAACTGACACAACAGCCACTGCTATGAGGAACCATGGAAGGACGATAGCAATCAGAATGATAGCGCCGAAAATTCCCGAAAGGGTTACAAGAAACATGCGGAAGGAGTCTGCAGACGTGGGGTGTTAGACACGATCCGTGAAGAAATACGCGAACGAGCGATACTCGCCGGCCAGCAGATTGTCTGCCGTGTCCATGTCTTTGGAAAAGCGATTCATGATCCTACCGACAGGCTGGATGTATCATTAGCAAGATTCTAGATACATCAGCTTCAGAAGAAGTTTATTACCGTAGTCTCGAAGAAGGACATTGGAGCATGCATAACGCGATTGATGGCATCCTAGAAAAGCAGTTAGGCTGTTGCAGTCGGATACAATGGTGGTGCACGTACACTATGTAACCGCTGTGATGCGGCGAAAATGATGAACGCAAACAGCACACCCATCAGAAAGGAGGTGAGAGCCTGCCCAACGCCAAGAGCCCCGTATATGCCCATCTATATACGCTATGTCAGTGAACGAGTCATAGGCTTCAGCTTGCAACCTCACGTAGAAACCTTGCGGTTGAGGCCATTGCCTATCAAAGACATCATCAACACCTCACGATCATCAGAACGGATGAATAGACTCACCTTTGCTGCCACCATACAAGCCTGCCAGACAAGTCTGTTAGCTCTTTCCTATGTATTCACGTGATGGAATGCGACGCACCAGTATGAAGACAGAACTGTCGCAGCCTGCATGAGCACCAGCGACACTATCAGCAGCGGGATGTAGATTCGGCCATTGCCTGCCTTAGCAAACGTCTTGTGCACCTTCCATCCAACCGCGCCGACGTTCCGCTCTTCTGTCTGCATGAGCGCGGCACCACGAACAGCGCTGTGGCGTTTCTTTTGCTCTTCCGCATCCTTCTCTACAGGAAGAACCTCGTCCTCCGTTTCCTTGTCCTCACTCTTCGACACAAACTCGTTGATGAAGTGCGCGAAAGCGCCGTTTTTCGTCATGAGTTCGTCAAACGTGCCCCGCTCCGCTATATGCCCGTCGACCAGCGTATAGATGTAGTCGACTTCAGAGAGGAAGTGTAAGGCGTGCGTCACGAGAATGCGTGTCGTTCCTGGTGTGCCGTTCAGTATGACATTTTTGAAGACAGAGTCGCCAACGTGTGTGTCTAGAGCCGAGAAAGGATCCTATGATTGTAACGCATGTCAGAAAACGAATTGTGAAAGTGATGTGATGAATAACACACGTCAAATATCTGAATATCCGTCTCAGAGTAGATGGCTCGGCAAATGTTTATTCGCTGTTTCTGTCCGCCAGAGAGCGAGATACCCTAGATGAACATGATGAATTGTGAATATAATCCATTAAATATCCGAAATCTACCTTTTCGCCGACCTCAGTCAAGTCCCCATTTGGGAGCATATCTAGATCCGCGTCCAAACATGCATCGTGCACAGCTTTCCAGTAACGCTCTGGCTCGAACGGGCGACCAAAGCAGACGTTTTCGCGGATAGTTGCGTTCTAAGAAGACGTATGTAGGTATATAATCTACAGATTATTATAAGGAAAAAAAAAACGCACTTGTATCCATGCGCTTTGTGAGCAGTACGCCAGAGATCCGCCGAACCGCACGCTGCCGTCTGTCCTGCGCATCTCGCCGATGAGAGCCTGCAACAACGAGGTCTTTCCGGCGCCCACTGGGCCCACCACCGCAGCGATCTGACCGCGGGGGATGACGAGGTCAATGTTTCTAAGCTTAAAGATATTCTCGTCCTTGTTCTCTTTTTCAGGTTCGCTCGAAGGTCTTGGCTTGTCTTTGTGCTTGCTCGACTTGAAGGCAGAGCGTTGTCCCTTTATTTTCGACGCCGAGGCTTCCTGGGGTGGACTTTCCCAAGTGAATGAAGCCCCTTTCATTTCGACGGCGTTCTTGAGGTCAGAATCTTGTACGAGCGTGTCCGTCTCCGTCTCTGCGATAAAGACGTCATACAGACGGTCCGTGGCATTGCGTGCATCTGCTATGGAGCTTAAGGATATAGCTAAACCCGGAGTGGATTAACGTCTGACAACCAAGAAATAAAATGGATTTACGTACGAAGCAATGTCAAAGGGAGGCGCAGCAGCTGAAAGAACGTTAGTGAGGTGAAAATGATGGCCGGATTCAGATCATGGCCTGTTGCATACACCAAAAAAGCGATGACAGACGCCAGCGAAGGTGAGGATATAGCCAGGGCAGAATTTGCAGCACGAATGAGCAGCAGTGATCGGACAAAGCTGCAGAACGATTCGGTGAGCGGTTACAGCGCGATCGTAATACGGAATCGACAAACCCCATCTCGCGAGCACGGAAGGCGGACAGCCGTTGTAGGAGCGGCTGCTCCCAGGAGAAAAACTTGATAACCTTCATGCCACCCAATAGCTCTTGCAACAACCTTGCACGTTTGTCTGTCCATTCCATGGCCTTGAGTCGTAATCGTAAAAGTGCTTTCATGATGTACGTCTGCACTGGGGTAATGAGGATGAAGTATGCGAAACCGGCAACAGAGCTCGCGCCGAGGTTTGCGATGAGCAAGCCAAGACAGATGAACATCTGAATCGGAGCAGTCCAAGCCATGTGGAAGAATCCGCAGCAATAGTCGATGCGGGAGACATCCGTCGAGATGTGGTTGACAAGCTTGCCGGTGGACATGCCGGCACGAGCTCGCGTCGAGAGGTGAAGGGATCGGGAATAGATAGCGACGATCAGTCCGCCTCGCAGAAGCACACCGGCAGAGGTAGCGCGATAGAAGAATTGATGTTGAAAGAGGGAGCCGATGAACTGCAGACAAAACAAGCCAATGGACAACCCTATACCCTTGCCAATACCGGGAGTCGGGAGTCCGAGGCGGTGGTTGGTGTAAGACGATGTTGCGAAATTGATCAGTGACTGCACGTACAGGATGAGCGGGGGTCCGAGATTACGGTCTGCGATAAGCTCACCTTTACAAGCAGAGGACTAGTGACTTGTGCCGTGTCACTGATCACCTTGCAAATCCCCGCAGACCAAAACCACCATTTGATGCTATCATTCATAGCCAGAACCAAACTCGCCTTCTTCTTGCCGTCATGTTCCCGCCACCGCTTCTCACGCCTCTCACCATCTCCTCGAATGGTCCACCATCCACGCTGCATGACATTAGGTTTAATCTCTCCATTCGCGAGGCGGGCATTATACTCTGCAGCCTCTTTGACGCGAGCATTTAACGACTTCATCAACTTGTCAGCTATGACCCCAGCCGAGCGGTCGTCCTGAAGCTTGTAAAGATCAGGGACCTCCAGAGGACGGGCATAGCCCAACGCCATGATGGGGCTCATCCACTGGAACGTGAGGAGGCTAAGCAATCCAGCGGTCGCTTCCGGAATAAGGTCAGCATCGTCAAGGCTGTCCTTTGGAGGCGGAGGGTCTAGTAGGAGAAAGATGCCCTTGATAGACCTAGATATCAGGAATGTCAAGTCGTTCATGATACAACATGCAATTGGCTTCGTATAACGAGGGAGAAAAATGAAGTGACCCTACCTTCCAAGTCTACGAACATTAATGAGCGAACGCTGCGGCAGTGACGACTTGACGGTCTCTACATCTCCACTGACTTCATCTTTCTCAGGACCAGTTACGAAGTTAGAGTCGCTCATGGCCAGACAAAAGAAAAAAAAAACAATCGAGAAAACGGAGACAGTTCTCGGGAGCTGCGACTGCGACGGTCAAGGTTAAGAGCAAGTGCAGCAGACCGCAAGGATGGAAGTGCAGGGTGATAGGCAGTAGTGGCCATGGGCATGATGACACAAATACTATGACACTGTTCCCGAGTCGAATCCCGTATGACAAAAGCAGCTAAAGACATGTGTGGGACGTGCGTAACATCTGAATCGGAGAAACGGATCTTCGGAGGCCGCGCATACTCAGATCTAGGAATTCCACGTACCATTCTGACTGAGAGCGATCGCGATGGCCGACTGCTGAAAAGTAGGAAGTGTGCGGCCGGAGGCTTGAAGTTGCAGGAGGAGTTGAACCAAGTCTCCGTTGCTGACCTGACCAGAAGATACTTATCACACAATCTCGGGCCCCGGAACCTATAACAGCCCGGGCCCGTAACACTCGCCACTCAACTCAATGTATGCGCAGCACATCTTGGCCGGCGGGTCACACTGACTGGCACAAGTCCAACCTTCACCACCTGAATCAGGATATTCTTGTCAACCGTCAACCCGACCACAACACAAATACCCCATCTGTCATGTCCCACTTTGAACCCGAGCGTTGCCGCCGACCCCAACTCGATCAGGCACCCGTGCGTCTTTGCGTACTGTAGAATCACGTTATACCATATCATCCGGCGCCGGTGACTAATTACCCTCTCATATCGCAACAGTTATGGCGCTGAACATCGGCACCATGCCCAATCAATGATAGTTGTTGTGTGTGACGCGTGAGAGCGAGAGTGCTTTCTCGCCATGGGAGAGATCCTAGCTTGTTGGTAGATGAGTCCTCCGTTAGCTGAGGGGCAGCGTGGGTGCTACCTGCACTGCAGTATACTATTATTAGGCCAAGTTAACCGGTAGATGAGGCAGAGAAATATCCGGGGAGAGTGAACCCCCATTCCCGAATATGAACCAGTGTAAAGACCTGTTGCATTGTGACATGGAGTAACAGAACATCATCTGTGACAGTATACATAGGTTGCAACAGAAAATAAAATGAACAGTTGCTCTATCTAATCACAGATCAAGTCCAATTTACAGACCAACCTCAACTTACAGACCAATTCCAATTGCCTCTCCAGAGCTCGAGGCAAGTGGTGCAGCACAAACGATGATAAAGTCGTAAAGCACCATGTGTATTAACAACGAATGTGATTGAGCCAAGTAGCGCACGTATCCGGTCATGCAATAAGGGGATGGTCAGTAGGGGTACTTTATTGTATTCGTCTCATAACTACGTGTCTATTGTATGTACTGATAAAACAAGTGAGCATGGGCAGGTAGGTTAATTACTTGATATAACTTAGGAGTACAATATTTTGCTTGAGCGAATGAGTATGACACCAACAAAAGAAATTTCGGCGACGCCTATCGTTATATGTTTAGCTGAGATATCTCATTTGGTCCCAGGGTTGTACTATCAGGACCGATCTTAGAACGATGCATGCGTATACAGCGGAACATGTAGAGCCCATCAAACCTTAGACTGCCGCTGACAACACCTAACCGCGTCACTCGCGCGCATAGACGTCCTTCAAACGCCGCAATGCTGTCTGCATGGCCCAATGCCCAGAAGGTACATCAGCACACCCCATCTCACAAACCACCCCCAAAACAAGAACTGCGCGCACCTCGTAAAACGGTGCCAAGGGCGCTGTCTGCTTATAGCCGATCCGCACCCTGCCCACGGCCCCCGCATGGCCTGCCGTCTGCAGCATGTCTTTGAAATACCGGGCCTGTCCCGCGCAGCATGAGTGTCAGGTCGGTACGTCCAGGTCGTGGGGACACCCACCTCCTGCTCCTCGACGAGTGTCCACGCGTCTCCCGCGCGCCCCGCACGCGCAGTGCGCCCCACACGATGCACGTACTTGCGCATATCGACGGGTACGTCATAGCTCACCACGTGCGCGACGTGGCTGATGTCGATCCCGCGCGAGATGAGGTCCGAGCACACTAGTCTGCAGCAGCGGTCAGCGCGTGGCAACCGCAGGCGCCGTAGCGAACGCACATGTCGATCTCGCGCGCCTTGAACTTGACTAGGATCGCCCGGCGCCCGGCCGCCCCGAGGTCGCTCGAGTACGCGCGCGCGACAACCAGCCGCCTCTCCGTGCCCCTGGCCGCCAAGCGCGCCGCCTCGAAGAATTCGAGCAGGCGCACAAGGCGCATCGTCGACTCCGCGGACTTTGTGAACACGAGCGCGTTCGTCACGCTGTGCGTGTGCACGAGGTGAAACAGGATCAGCGGCTTTTGGGAGGAGTCGCAGACTACCATATGTTCCTGGACGGTGCGTCGCTGTAGTGTGAATGGCCAGCTCCCGACTGAGACGTGCTCATACCTTTAGTGTGGCGGGCATGCTGAACTTTTCCATGACAACATCAAGTACTCCTTGGTCTGGGCTCGTGCCTTGCGATTGCACGACGATGTACTTGGGATCTCTGAGCTCTAAAGCAGCGATCTTTCCAGGATCGCTCATCAGCGTCGCCGAGAACAGCAGTTTCTGGCAAGAGCACTCCTTTTTCTCGTCCAAGTCGGTGTAGATAGCTGGGACGTCGTTAAGATTATGTAGAAATGCGGGCGCAAGGGCGTCTGCGTAGGGGACGGACGACGACAATGTGAAGCACTGAGTCGGTGCCGACTGAAGGGGTTCGTGAGCAGGCGGTCGAGTCGTAGCCAGGACCCGGGCGAGCCAGTCTTGGAACGATTGAGCGAGCAATCGATCCGCTTCGTCCATGACCTACCACCATCCAGTTAGCCCACATGTCGCCACACCGATACACGTATGCGCACCAGATATCGGAGGTGCTGGAGCGAGAAATTCGGCGTCCCATTCAAATGATCAATCAAGCGACCAGGTGTGCATATCAGAATATCTATTTTGCTCGAGCCTCCTTGAAAGCTGTCTCGTACGATGAGTGTATGGACGTGGAATATCATTC
>QLPN01001725.1:15419-41289 GCA_003314395.1 Albatrellus ellisii | reverse complement strand
GGACACAGAAGCCGACTTACTGCCGTGAATTATCCGCAACCAATTGTGACTGCTCGTGGGCGAACGAGTGTTGGCCAGTCGCAGTCCCTATCTACACGCCCGCAGTCAGCACCATCGCGAGGGATACAATAGAACTATAGTGCTGCCCACCTTCAAACCGCGTCCTTTTCCAACGGCCTCAAACGTCTCTCGCACCTGTGTCACCAAGTCGCGCGTCGGCAACACGACGAGGGCGCGCAGCCGAGTCACAATCCGCGATGATAGCGTCTTATCCGAGACAATCACATAAACCCCCCTCGGCTCCCTCGTGCTGTGCGACTCACCTCTACAATGGGGAGTACATACGCCAGGGTCTTTCCGCTGCCCGTTGGAGCGGACACACAAATATCCCGTGGGGGATCGTACGGAAGGTATAGCGAACGCCGCAGCCGATCCGGCGGCAGGAGCAGCGGCAACAGCGTCGTCTGCACTAAAGCAACCAGGACGCGTCAAAAATGCACCCCCTCCGCGGACTACAGCCGACGGGGACGACGCACCAGCGAAAAGCTCCGAGATCCCGAGCTCTGCCAGCCGTGCTCGAGTTTTGAGACTCAGCATGGTTGTGGCGGCGTCACGGTCGGACGGGAGCGCAGTAGAGAACGCGGGGTCGACGAGCTGCGCGTGGGCGAGCGCGCGGTCCAGACCCTGCGACGCAAGCTCCATTTTTGCAGGCGCATCTGGTCGGGTGGGGAGCGGGAAGGAGGGAAGGGCGGCGAGGGGAGGCGGTGGCGGTATGCGGGGCTGGGGTGGAGGAGAGCCGCCCTCTGCGTCATGCTCGTCGTCGGGGACATCAGTCGCAGCGACGACGTCCTGTTCCCCGCCCTCGACCTTCCGGCGTTTTCGAGGCCGAGAGATCTTTGCCTCCGCATCCCCACCCACCTTCATCTTCCCCTTCTTGTCCTTCTTCCCCCGCCTTTCTTTCTTCGTCTTGGGGTTCCCCACACCATCGTCCGTATCCGTCTCCTGTTTCTTTCTCACTTTCCTCGCCGTGGGCTCCGCCGCATCAACCTCGACCCCATCACGCATGCCGCCCGCCCCGTCTGTCCCCCACTCACTCTCATATTCACTCTCCTCTTCTGCCATAGCATCTGTAGCAGCATTGACACCAGACACACCACCACGCGTGGAGTTCCGCTGTTTCCTGCGCTCTTTCTTCGCTTTAAGATATCTCTTCTTGGCCTTTGTTTTTTCCTGAACAGAGTCATGATGCCTCGAGTGAGCAAGAGACCCCACGGGGCGAGTACATACCTTCGCCTTTGCAGTCATCCTCAAAGAAGAGCTAGCGCTCAAAAGTCGATTCGCGCGAGGGAGCTGGTGGTCACATGACAGGATTGGACTGAGCGATGAGATTGCAGTCCGCAGTTGAAAACCAAACCCCGAGGCGAGCTTCAGTCGCAGGCTATGGCGGCCCAAGTGTCAAGGTATATTGTTTCCCGAGACCCTACTATTTCATCCTCGCCCTCTCATCTTTCTCCCAGTCACAACTCTCTCCCCGATCCCGGCGTCGACCACTCCCATGTCGACCCAAATACTCAGGTAGCTTTTGTCCCCCATCTCTCTTGCCTCATCTCATCCCTGTCTCCCCTAGTCCCTCGACCAAGCACTCGACCCCCATTTATCTCAGGTCGCCCTTGACTCGCGCCAACACTACCACACTCACTTTTCCCCCCATATCATCTCTCAAGATCCAGCTGGCCAGCCACACCACCCCGACCACCTCTCCTTCTATCCGCCCCCACAAGAGCTGCCGGCGCAGCCGCTGGACCGCCCGCAGGACGAGTCGACCCCGAAGCGCAAATTGACCGATGTGTCGTATGGGGCTAATGCGGCGAAGAAGAGGCGACAGTCCGCCAGCGGGTTTGATCCGGACGACGGCGATGATGATGGCTGCGAGGGGGACGGCGGGGGCTTGGGCGCCCGTCATTGGACGGACGAAGAAAAGACAAAGCTCTTCAACTGGCTCATGGGACCTGGTGAGGACGAGCATTTCGACGCTCTCCGCACTAAGAAAAATACCTGTTTTCGCGACGTACGTTTTTTTTACATATCTCTTTCGCTTTTTGTCTGCAAAGCGGGCTGTTTACCGGCAATGCCAGTGTGCGATGGACGCGTTTGACGGTCGCAAGACATTCCTAGCCGTGAAAGGATCCTACGAGCGCAACTTTGCCGTGTTCAAGCAAATATTCGCGTTCGAGACGTTCACATCACACATGCGGCAGGACACTCAGCCGAGTAACGTGAACACTGACAGTGAATCGGATCGCTTGAGGGAGTACGAGCGACGCATCTATGCCGCTCGCAAGGCTGGCTTCCATGTCGGTAATCTCTCGTCCAGGATTCTCGATCACTGGCACCGTATGGGGTGGTATGGAGTGTTTCATGCGAGGCGCGTCACCTCAATGGGCTATTCTTCCCTGATGCTGACCACACGGTTGCAGATGGAACGGCGATCCTGCTCTACGCCGTCCACCTGGCCGCGCACGGACGGTTGCACCACCGTCGACTGCATCAGTGCACCCGCCATCCTCCGCTGATCAGCAGATCGGTCCGGTCCTGCGATCAGACGATACGACGATGCATAGCCGTGCGACAGCTCCTCCATCGCATGATCGGCCGTTTGATCACGATCAGCCGACATCAGCCTTCACTGCTGTACATGATGCCGGCGACGCTATGCCTTCCCCACCACGCACGCCCAGTGTCGCTGGCCCATCGAGCCAGCAATACGGGCAGCCGGTGTATGCCATACCTTCTCAAACGAGCACAGGCGCCGGTGAACAAACGCCGGTGAGCCTTGCAAACATGGCGCAGACGATGATGTCCACATGTGTGCGGCTGTTGCAGGCGCAGGCGGAGGACAGCAAGGTGCGGATAGAGTACCTACGGCGGCGGGAGGAGCGGGAGGAGGTTGAGAGCTGCATGCGCCGGGATGCGGAGAAGAAGCGGCAGGAGCGCGATGCGGCGGAGTGGGAGAGGCTGCAGCAGACGGCAACGCTGAAACACAAGTGGGAGCTCGCAACGGAGCTGCTGTCGAACCCAAACGTGGAGGCGTCAGTGCGGCAGGCTGCGGGCGAGTATCTGAAGAAGCTATTCACTAACGATTAATGGGCCAACGAGCGAAGGGTTGGCGCAACTGTAAGAACAGGGCGAAAACGCGTGGTGATGTCTCTTCGAATATTAAATGTGTGTATATAGTCTGGCTACCTTGGTTTTGTTTGCTGTTGTCTGCGCTGGACTGGACTGGTTTTGTGAGGGCATGTGTTCGTTCTGCCGGCCACACTGTGTCGTGTCGGTAGTAAATTAAAAAGCCGTGGACTGGAAGTCGGTCTACCGGGAAATAGATCGCGAGTCGATGATGATACAAATAGAAACCTTTGGTCGTACAGTAGCAGGGAGGATGGAAGTGTGGTTTTTTTTCTCAACATTTGGTGTTGTAACCATAGGCTATGTATAAGTGATTTTTATCTACGTTTCCGCAGTTTCTTTGATGCTGAGACGCATGGGCGCTTTGGTGCTCGTCCAACTCGCTCCGCTGAGCATCACACTTAGACTTCTGGGCTCGATCTTCATGTGTATTGAATAGCGCACCTTATGTAGCATCGTTTGCAGGATACAAGGTAGTGCTAGTCACGGTTACCCCGCGCTTCATTCTAGGCGTCAGGATGTCTCTAACTGTTAGGGTTTAGCACGTGAAGTGGCCAAACACCTATTGTGCATGGTCTGATACCTCCGAGGCAAAACATGTTGAGGATGATCAAGAAGCTGCTATTGGCGGAACAGAAATGAGATATAACAAAGGAGGTTGAACTGTATGACCCCGTCGTCGTACTGGTGGTTTTATAGTACAAAGAAAATAAGAGAAACAAGAAAGATAAAACATACAATGACTTCGAAAAGGGCTACACCCTTTAGTAATGTACAGACAGTGTAACGCCATTGTTACAGGGTATGACCTATGGAGCAGAACGTCTGTGTGGATTATGCAGAGTAAGAAGCAAAAAGAAATCCTAACACCAACTCTAAGGTTACTCTCCTTGTCAAATGCATTGTAACCCTTCGGATTACTCATCACACACCTGACACCTGTCAGATCCTTCCCTCCTACATACATCATTGCCACCTATGTCAGATCTCCCCTTCATCACATGTTTCCAAGACTCATCACAAGGTCATACTGCCTGCCACCCACCTCATGTATTCCAACCCTCATCAAACAGTACTGAAGACCAACAGTATGACCCTAGACACTAGTCTCTCCTTGTTCCATCTTTACTTCCTGTTCTCTGCTCTTTGGATCTCCATACCATTGTCTTGGTTGCTGCTATACAGACCATTGTCCTGTTTAGTTGCCTTTGTCTGATCTCATTGCCTTCCCCTTTGAGTGTTCCATGCACAAGTGTGCTTCCATTTTTTTAAACATCAACTTCTGGACTGCCCACACTGCAGCTATGTTCCCATCACATTGCCTCTCTGCCTGTCTCTGTTTCAGCCCTTCCCATTGCACCTGACACAGCCATCTTATCAGATCCCACTGCCATTGAATCAGATCTCCCATCATCTTCCCAAGTCCCTGTGTTACCAAGGCATCTGGCCCATCCTACCTGACTCTCATTGCCTTTGCCCCCATCATCTTCATCACCTGCATCTCCCTCACTATGCTGTTATTTCTCAGACTCAGACACTGATTCTGAGCATATGCCAATGCTCCTGTGCTCTGAGCAGGCTCATTTCAAGCAAACATCTCTCTCTAAGCCACTGATTCTCACTCCTGGGCAAATTTCACCAGAGACATTGCATCTTTGGATCAGAGGTTGCCAAGCCTACTTCAACTTCAGAGCCATTGCAGAGTATGACCAAGTGTGCATGGTATTGTTCAGTTTCCAAGACCCCTGTATCACTGATTGGCTCATCACCAACAGCATGGTTTTGGAAGTGCTTACCTTTGATGCCTTTGCTGCAGAACTTTGTGAGTGTTGGCTTGAACATGACTGGCAGTTACACCTCAGGAACCAACTTCTCACCACTAAGCAAAATGAAACCCCCTTCTGGGACTGGCAGGTTTCTCTTAGTGGGATTAACTCACTCCTCCATGATACTCTGTCCCACCTTGATGATGCAGCTTTCTGCTGTCAACTTACTGCCAATCTTAACACTACAGTTGTGTCAGACATTGAGCATAAAGACTACAGTGATGACATGCCCCTCCAGACTTGGCTCAAGAAGATTCATCATGTGGATCAACACCATCTGTGCAACAATGAAAAGTGGACAGAAGAATTGGCTAGACCCTTTGCCATTTCTTGCCAAGAGCAGCCTATTGGTTGGTCTTAGGGGAGGTTGGATATGATAATACCCCTGGTAACAAGGTGATTGATACATGTTTGATAAATGTAATAACTGTTCCTGATGACAATGAAGAGAGGGATCAATGAGATAATGATGAGGATGATTCCACCAATGACTAATCAGGGATCCAGGATGATGAGCATAGGAGTCTGGGCAACATTGAAAGTGACTTAGAGTTCTTAGGCTTAGTTTTTTAAAGTGAAGTGAGATGAAAGGTGAGTTTAGATCAAGCACAGTATAGGAGAATCCCTAGATTGTGAAGTTGACAAGACTGGGGTTTAAGACTGCCAGTCTTTCAACTACTTATACCAAACTGGAGTCCTAAGTATAGTAAAGTTGTGCAGTAAGTCACATCTGTAGTGTAAGTAATGTGACTTTAGCCACTGGTGCAAAATGAACTTGAGACAAATAAAGGTAAATAAGGATGAGAAAAAGGGGTCCTTGCTAATTGTATAGTAATAGTCCTTAGCAAGTAAATGTTATAATAAATAAAAGAAAGATAAAGAGAAAAAGATAAGTCTAATATAGTACTTGGAGCTAAGCTTGCACTTGTAGTAATAATACTACACTTTACTAGTAAGTAAGATAAGAAAAAAGAGAAAGAAAAAGAAGAAAATGCATTACAAGGTGCCAAGGCAAGTGCCTTGTAACATTTCCCAGCATAAGTTTCCTCCCAACCCCCATGCTGTTGCTCCCACCTCTTCATCAGTTCCACCTGCTGCACCATGCTGTATGATCCCCAAGCTTACAGCCCACAAGTGCAATCTTCTCACCAAGTACAAAGGGTGTTTCAAATGTTGAACCTTTCATGCTGGTCACTGCTCAACTGCCTGCCCAAACAACTACCCATCTCCAGACCACTATCAACCTTTAACTGAAGCAATGGCCATCACAGCTGCCTGTACACAACCTCATGCCCTGGTTGCTGTGATCCTCCTGAACATCACTGATCTCACCAGTGGTATCATCAACCCAGGATCTGATGACTCAGATGAAAGTGAGCAAGCATACATCCCTCTTCCTCCTCATTTTCCTGATCTCCCCTTTCACACTGATGCCCTCCTATGGCATTGTCAACTAGACAGCCCTGTGGCTTCCCACCAAGAAATGGCACTGATTGATGATGGTTCACAGTATGTCCTGATTTGCAACTCCCTTGTTGCATATACTGGCCTCTGTCACCACAGGCTGCCAAAGCCTGTGGTCCTCAGTTCTGCCTTTGCCCCAGCTGACACACTCCCCTCCACAATTTCTACATCTGCCACCCCAACTGTTTGTGCTACCCATTGGGTAAAGCTGACCTTGTTTTCTATTGATTTCTCTTATAAGTCTCATGTTGTTTGTGCCCTTGTTGTGCCTGATGGTCTATGTATGCCCATAGTTCTTGGAGGCCCTTTCCTCTGCCACAATCAAGTTGTTGTGGATCATAACCTGCACACATGCATCCCTAAGGGCACTGGCTATGATCTCCTGAATCCTGTTGATGATGATGACCTACCACCTCTTCCACACCCTTTTACAGACCATTGTCCCACAGTTCTTGAGGAACTAGAGGACCAATTGATGGTGCACTGTGCATATGTTGAATGCACATTTGAACCTGTACACACTGATTTCTCCACCATGATCCAGAGTCCTTGTCTAATGACAAAATGATGTCCACCTGTGCAACCCAGCTCTCCAAGCTCAATCACCATATGAAGGCAAAATATGCCAACCTGTTCCCCTCTGACCTCCCACATGTGAATACATTGCCCACTGATGTCTACCACTGCATTATGCTCAAAGACACCAACAAAACCATCAAGACATGCCAATACTCATGCCCTCACAAGTACTGCAAGGCTTGGTGCACACTCATTGATCAACATCTCACCACTGGTTGCATCCAACCCTCTTCCAGTGCCCACTGCTCCCCTGCCTTCATCATCCCCAAGGCTGACCCCACCTCTCTTCCCTGCTGGGTCAATGACCACTGTCAACTAATGCCAATACCATTCCTGACAACTTCCCACTTCCCTGGGTTGACAACATACTCACCACCTGTGCCAAAGGCAAGACCTGGGGCAAGATAGACATGACTAACTCCTTTTTCCAGACCCATGTCCACCCCAACAACATCCATCTCACTGCCATTGTTACATCATTCAGGCTCTACAAATGGCCTGTCATGCCTATGGGTGGGTGCAACACCCTGGTGACACACCAACACCATATGATAGCTGCACTGCACCCCCTGCTGGGTGTCATCTGTCACATTTACTTGGATGACATCATTATATGGTCCTCCTCCATTGCTGAGCATGCCCAGAATGTCTCCACTCAGTCAAAGAAGTACAGGAACACTTATTGAAGTCATCTGTCAGATAATCACACAAACTGTCATGATGACCAGACAGCACCTGGAGTTGGGGACAATAGTGCCTTCCACAACACTGAGCAGAGAGCAAAGAGGCAGAAACCTCACAAGGCAACAGGTTTGCCCATCTAGATGATCAAGAACCCCAGAGTGTCAGCTTGTCATCCAACCTCAACAATCTTGGCACAGTCTTTCAACAGGTGCTACAACCTCCCTCTGTTCCATCTGCAGTAATGGAAGAAACCCACACACCAATGACTACTGTGGAGATGATAATGATCATTCAGGAGCAAC
The DNA here is from genome assembly GCA_003314395.1 of Albatrellus ellisii. Lineage (NCBI taxonomy): Eukaryota > Fungi > Basidiomycota > Agaricomycetes > Russulales > Albatrellaceae > Albatrellus > Albatrellus ellisii. The sequence goes on along the minus strand of QLPN01001725.1, from coordinate 33,251 downwards.
AGACAATGCTCCAGGAACAACAGACAGCAATGATGAATATGTTGTCTTGGTTTGGGATAGCCCCACCCTCCACTACTGACAGCAGCACTTCTTCTTCCATGCATGCAACTATGAGACAAGACTCTGCATATATCCCATAAGGGAGACTGGGTGCACTCAACTAATAGTTCACACTAAAAGGAGAGGAGATCCAGCCATAACAAGCTGGGTATATTCAGCTATACTAACTAAGCCAATATACTCCTAGCTATCATGCACAGACCAGCACAGCAAACTAAGGGCAGGTCAGAGAGTACAGTACCACAGTAAGTATGGTACCATGCAGCTACCTCATGGCTTGACCTCATAGTCTAGGCACAAAGTGACAGTAAGTGATAAATGATAAGATAAGATGATAAGATAAAGGAAAGATAAGATCATCTAATCAAATCAAATCAAATCAAACATAAAAGAAAAGAAAAGAATAAAGGAGTAAATGTGTCATAAAATGGTGCCTGACAGCCCTGCTTGTGAGGCTGACAGCAATCTAGCTGAACAACAACAAAACAAGAAGATCTGGAAAAAGGCACATTGGCTAAGGCTAGCAGATATCCCAGAGTGTATTAGCATACAGTAAAGGAGGCAAGAAAGAGAACTGGTACTTCACCTAGTGGATATCCCATATGAACAGAACTGGGGAATATCACTAGGAGTCCTATAGTATATATAGTACATGTGTATAGGGTGGGCCTATGAAGTCACAAAGGCCATGCAGTCATATTGTAAATATCCACCAATGGCTAAAGGTCCTCATATGACAATGAGTAAGATCCACAGCATGTATGTGAAAGCTGACTGAGTATCCACAGCCTGGGTGAGAAAGGAGTCATAACTGTATCATAAGCATGCTGATAGAAGATCAGAAGACATACACATCATTGGCTAAAGATCTATGATAAGATAAAAGAAAGTCTAAATAGATCACCACACTAGATCTAGAGTAATAAGAGGATCAGTGATGATATAGACATAAGAGAAATATGTAAAATATGGGGAGAAGATGTGGCCTGACACTGAGGTGAGTACTCTATCATCTTACCTCTTTCTCTACCTCTGACTTACCTGATCTACCCTCTCTCTCTCTCTCTCTCTCTCTCTCTCTCTCTCTCTGTGTGTGTGTGTGTGTGTGTGTGTGTGTGTGTGTGTGTGTGTGTGTGTATGTGTGTGCACTTCTACTCTCTCTATACACCTCATTCTCTCTTGTCTCAGGTATCCACTATGTGGACCTTATCTTGTATCCTCAATCCCATCCAGTTCTTGGTCATCATTGTTGCACTGCTGGGACCTCAAAGAACTTTACTTCAGTGACTCAAACCTTACTTCACCTGTCTATATAGACCTTCTCTCACTTCAGCCTTATTCTTCCTGCTGAAGTGAGTATTACTCCCTCTCTCTCTTCTCTTACTCATGTACTGTACCCAATTCTAGTCTCTCATACTCCCTCTTACACTGTTTGTGTACTCCCTCACACTTTGCTCTCAGCCCTTCAACATGCCTGACCTCCTCCTGTTGGGGTATCTGTAGACATACTCCAAGTACCTTGTATACTATGGAGAGGAACTGCCCCTGTCATCCTTCAACAGCAGTGGCTCTTTATCCTCCTTCTTGCACTCATGGCCTTCATGTTAGCCTCAGCACTCAAGAAGACCTTCTTCTCTCACATCATCAACTCCCCCCCATCTCTACCATGCCCTTTGTCCCTTTGTCTGTTCTCAACAGCAACCACATAACAGTCTCCCCTGCCAAAAATGAATGGTTTTCTATTTAATTACCACCATTTGAATCTTATAGTACTCCACTACTTTACTGTTTCCCCACTTTCCAATCCTGTTTCAGTTCCCTGCCCACTTCCCCTTTTGCTCCTCTGTTCACTTTCCTTTCCACAATGTCCAACTACCTGTTTCACTACTCCACTTGCTCTTATTACCCATACTATTCCCTCCATTGCAGCACCATCTTCTGTGGGAGTCTAGTGTAGGGTCAGAGGGGGGGTATACTGAGTCCAAGAAGGTGAGGGTAGTGTCTGAGTTATTAGTTAATGCTAGAAATGTGTATGTACACCCCAAGATAGAGTACAACAAGTGCAATGGATTTATGTAATGTGCTGGAGATCAGATGTGGTCCATGCAAGCTTATGTGATCTCACAGTGTGGATGCAGTGTGGATGCAGGGTCTAGGTATATAAAAATTAGTTACTTTGTTTTGTACACCTTCACATGATTGCCCTTGTACACCCCCCCCAGGCTAGGACAAGTGTGCCAAAAATTCCATGTGCATTCAACCATTCATTTTAACATAATGTTCTTACATCACTCTCTGGCACCTGGACAGTAAACAGGATGCCTGCAGCCTGTATCAAACAGTTTATTCTTGGGTACTGTGCCAGATGCCTGCATGATCAATGTCCTGCATTTGTGTCATCCTTGTAGCATCCAGTCCTCCAACAAAGCAGTGGCTGTGAGAGAAAGCTAAAACTCATGCTGTATCTTGGTGGTGTGTTCTGCCATGCAGCATTGGATTATTTGGTTTAGTGATACCTTCCTTTTGTTCCTCTTTTTGGTCTGATAGAAAGGATGCAACAACTGACATGAGTGACAAGTAACCTAGGACTGGGAGGGGGATCACACCCCTCTAGTAAATTCATTACTATAATGGCTGACTTGTAGTTGCCTCTCCCTCTTTCTGTACCTGGTCACCTGTGCTCTTGCTCTCTAATCCTCAGCCATGCCCTCAGCCACATTGCTGTGCCATGCCAACACTGTGACCTGCCCACTTACCCATCCCTTGTTGCAGGAATGCATGCAGAGTGACTAAAAAAGAGCAATTACTGATTTGGGAAACAAATGTGACTCCAAGAAAGGTCACAAGAAATTCTGCCAGTCATTACCAAGTTGCGGGGTTGCAACATTATGCTACAACATCCCTGCATGCACAACCAACATGAAGTGAGCACCACATGTACTCATCTTCACATCTCTTGTGCACACCCCATTGTGCCTGCACCCTACTTACACCCACCATCCCCCTCTTCCTGTGATACTACTGTATGGCATTCTTCCTGTCTTTTCTTCTATGTAATTCCCCTGTTACTATTTATAATTAATCTGTCTACAATCTGAAGTACAGATATTAATAAGATATCAATAGCACTGGTACATGTACACATTTACTTAATGACATCCACTTTCATTGAGTTGCTGGCAGGTCCTTGTGCATTAGATCACCATCATCTGACTTGAATATTCAATTGGAACCCACATGTGGCATGGGAACACTGAAGATAAAGGGGTGATCAGACCAATGTGAAACAAGACAAATAACTGTATAGTGGAGGCTCTAGAGAAGATACAGGAGCAGCAAAGAGAACAAACAATGAAAAGATGGGAGAAAGACCATGCCACTGAGAGATTGAGGGTACAAGAGTGTATGAATGCATAAGTGGTGAGGCAGGGAGCATATGCAAGAGTCTAACATGTGAAAAGGATGTTGAAAGTGTGCAATTGCCAATAAGATGAAAAATAGTGATTTATCTTGGGTTTGAACCAAGGACCTCCCTTACTCCAGGTGGGTGCTCTAACCACTGAGCTACTAGGTCTTAGTTAACTGAAGCTGCACTACAGCTAGTTCCTGTCTAGAGAGTTGGCTACTTTGAGCTGAGAGATAGACAGGGGAGTTTAGCTCATAAGCACATGGTCGGGTATTTGACCTTTATCTTCAACAAAGGAGGAAGACACAACAAGACACAATGAGTGATGGTGTATGTAGATGGATGGGTGCATGATGTGTTGGCAGATAGGAGGGGATGAAACCAGTAGGTAAGCCAATGGGTTACATTGATATGACTACTGGTTAGTCTGACACACAGGACGTTATGCTATGGCAGCTTTGTCATGATAGGTCCCGGGACATCGGATCCACGTTGTCTCACCCACCCGTTCCATCCATGCCTTGTTACATTTATTCGTGTTCAAGCTCAGCGCTCAGCACCAGTAAATGGTCTTCGCCACCCAAGCCCTAATTAGTGCTGGCGCCGAACACCACAGCACTCTTCGCGATGCATGGGCACAACGGTGGGTATGCTAGAACTGGCGCCCCTCTTTCTGTCTCACTTCATATCTCGGCTCTGTCGTAGGCTTCCCAAGACACTGGTCTTACTGCCCATCATTCCATGTCTCGGGAAGCAAGACCTCGTCATTCACACCGTCATCTCCCGCCAACGCAATCCGCCTAGAATTGCATATAAAGCACGGCCTGGCCGTTGGTGAACTCTACTTTTTCCTACTTCCTCCTACTTCTACACGCCTTCGTATACCGGCACCTCACCCAAGAATACACACACACCAATAACACCCCACACACCCACGATGAAGTTCTCCACATTCCCAGCCATCGCCGCTCTCGCCATCCCTACCGTTCTCGCCGGCGGCGACAGCTGTAACTGCACCGGCGGCGGCGGATTGACACTTCCCGTCACCTGGGACCAGACATACGACAATCCCACCGGGAACCTCAACAGCGTCGCCTGCTCCGACGGCGCGAACGGGCTCAAGACGAAGGGGTACAACGTCTTCTCGGACCTGCCCGGCTTCCCGAAGATCGGCGGCGCCTTCGCGGTCGACCACTGGAACTCGACCGCGTGCAGAACGTGCTGGCAGTTGCAGTATCAGGGCACCACGGTCAACGTCCTCGCCGTCGACTATGCGCGCACCGGATTCAATATCGCAAAGGGGGCGATGTTGAAGTTGGCAGGCGACCAGGGCGTGCAGCAGGGCAAGGTGTTTGCGACCGCAAGCCAAGTGCCGTTCGCAAGTTGCGTGTAAGTGCGCATCACCTACAGTCTAGAGTGTAGCTGCACGTACTATGTATATAGCATCTCAATAACAGTACCACTGTATCGCTGTGGGAACATCCTATATGTGCGGCATTCTTACTCAAGCCAAGGGCAATATTACAACTACAAGTACAGGATTGATGTACATTGTGCGTGTACGCATGACATGAAGGGCATGAACATGAGAGGACGTGAGTATGAAGGTCATGAACATGTATATATGCATGCATGTGGAATGGTTACCAAACAAGCCAGACGGATCTACAAATGCACACCTGCACGCTTCTGCACGCCCCGCAGTACGCCGCGCACAATGCGCAGCCACACATCCGCCTCATATACCTCCTCCAGCGCGCACTCGATCCTGCCCTCAATCTTACGCGTCAGCAACCGGTGCAGCGCGCGTCCGTCCTTGTCGTCATCCGTCCCCGCAAACGACACGATGCACGACTCGATCGACACCGGCGAGCCCGCCCGTGACTCGTCCGAGTCGCTGCCGTCCTGCGACCCCGCCGCCGACGCATAGCACGCGAGGATGGCCTCGAGCCCTGCGTCTACGCTGTGTGCCGCACGGTGCTCCTGGAGCAGCGCCCTCCGTGCCTGTACACCGCATCAGCCGCCAAAACACACATCAGCTCCGCACAAACTGTGGCGGCTCACCTTGATGGCCCTGTGCACGATACGCTCGGCCTGCGACACGTAGTGATACGCGGAGGTGATGTTCTTCATGGCCTGGGGACATCGTCAGCTTCGCTTCGTCCTCACACGTGCAGGTTGATAGGACAGCTCACATTACACATGCGCTCGTCGATACGCGCGAGGTCCTTTCCCGTGGCCGCAAGAGCACGATACGGCATGCCCACGCCCGCCCCATCTCCGTGGGTCTGCTTGCCTGGTGCCTCCTGTTCGCACAGCGTCGTCAGGGACGAACGCGGCTCTGCAGATGACCGTGCGCTGCTCGCGGCCGCGGGCACCTTGGCGAGACGCTCGGGCATTATCTTGCGCTTGAACCATGCCTTAAGCCGCCCTGTGCTGCTCAGCTCGGCCTCCTTTGTGCTCGTCTGTGTGGCCTTTGGCGCTTCCGTGGGGCTAGGGACGGCTCCGACGGTCGTATCTGCCCGCTGCCGAGGGCCAGCCCGCAGCGCGGCGGCCGGGCCCTTCGGTAGGGGCGGCGGGCTTCTATGCAGGTCGCCCGTGCTCTTGCAGGACTTGAGGCGCGAGTGTCCCTGGGGATGGGGCCCAGAGGCGCCGGCGGAAAAGTCGTCGCGGTGAGGTGATACTGTGCGTTTGGCTTCGAAGGAGTTGACCCACACAGGCCACGGCGCAACAAGAATGTCATGAAGTTCTCCGTTGACGGGCTCGGCGAGATCAAGAAGGGTGGGGAGCGCGGGGAGTTTTTTGCTGTTCGGAACGTATGCGAAAAAGTTCCGGGGTTTGGGTGGGCTGCTGCTGGCCTCGTCATCATCGCTGCACACGGCGGTGAGCTGAGAGTCGTTGGAGACGGTCGTGTCGCTGCGGGAGCGGTTGGTAGGGTGGGCCCTTTGTGCCTCGACGCGGTCGCGCTTGACTCTGTCCTCTACAGCCTGGCCTACGGCGTCGAGCAGGGAATCGACCTGGGACCACGTCCGCTGGGCGGCGTGGAGATCGTCGCGGGCATCATCCACGCGGGCACGAAGTCGCGCCAAAATGCCGTTGCTGCGAGCAGCGGTGTCACGAAGCATAGCCTCCAAGCGATCGAGATCGGCGATGGCCGAATCGGGATAGGCGGTGAGCTCACGTGAGATGAAGCTCAGGCTGTACAGAAGATGGTCGGAAGGCACGGTGAGATCATCGTTTTCCATCGAAGGTGAGGATGTGGACGAAAGGCGGCTTCGGTTCTGCTGCTTGGGAGTCACATCCGTAACCAGCGACGCCAGGGAAGGAACTGAGCTCGACGTGTGCAGCGGCCTCACTGTCGCGAGCGACGCCGACGATGCTGGCCGGAGGTGCTCGTCGTGAATACCGAACACAGCGCGGAACTGCGGTTTTGCAACGTCAAGAGCGGTAAGCCTGGGCACCGCCGATAAGCACCGTTACAATGAGCAGACACGGGTAACGACAAACCCTCTCGAATTCCGCAGATCCCGGACCGCACCGTCGGTATCACACTCCAGAAACGTGCGCAGGACCTCGGCACTGTCGCCGTGCGCCGCAGCAATATGTATACATGTTTCCTTGTTATGGTCCAGGGCTCCAAGGGGAGCACGAAGGTCGCGAATGAGATGTACAATGAATTGATATAACAAATGAGTAGACCCCGGGCCTCGCAAAGAATCAGGTCCTCGCTTCTTGCGAGCAAGGCAATGCAAAGGAGTACAGGTTCCCGACCGGGAGAACAGACTTACATCGGCGCCTGCGCGATAGAGGCTATCCAGCATCTCGATGGACGGCTGCCGGACGGAAACACAATAATGAATGAGGCTCCAGTCATCAGCATCAGGATAATTCACAAGAATAGGAATAGGCGGGGCGGTGTTGGTCTCAGAAGATGGCAGAGGAGCAGGGAAGAGCAGAGATTGCAGCAGAGGTAGATCGCCAGTCACTATCGCGTTGACGAGCCTGCCTTTCCCTTTGAGGACATTTAAATCGGTGAATAGATGAGGCGGGGGAGGCGGTCGAGAGCGATCTAGGGGAAAGAGACGATCAATGTCAGCTTGCGCCGATGGACACAACTTCCTCCTGTTTCCATTCTAAGCACAAGCACAGTCAGTATGTGAGATACACGCCCAACGCCTCGTAACGTACCTGACTCTCGAACGCTCGATGTTTTCGGAGAGCTTCCTCGCAGAACCATAATACCGGTGGATGACTCAATGAGTACTGGATTGACGTGCGATGATTGCTATCTCTGTAGTCCGGACGAGCGCCATGAGACAACTGAATTTACATATAAATTTAGTACGCGTGAAGCCCCGGTATTTCTGACGAGTGCCCGTGACTTACCAACGACTGTACGACCTCCGAGCTACCATCACGGCACGCATCTGATCGGTTGTATCATCAGCATTGATTCTGTGCTCCGCAAGTCACTGAGGCTTACACATCAAAGCGGTGGCGCCATGAGAGTCCATGCCATCGACCGAGACCGCGCCAGCGCTGGCCTCGAGCAGAATGCGAACGGCGGCTGGTGCATTGAGCCATGCTGCCATCCCCAGCGGTGTCACGCCGTTCATGGCATGCTGGGGTGCGTTCAAGGAATAGAGAGACACATGTTCGTGCTCCACAAGGAGACGTAGGACACTCAGACGGCTCTCGGTCATAAAGGACGCGTCAGACGCGTCAATTGTGGCCCAGCTGTAGCGGTGTCAGTGACCCAGGGCCGGATGCTGGAGAGCCGGGACACACCTCTCTCCTGTAATAGCACAAGCGACAGCAGAGCGACCAGAAAGATCCGTCGCATTCACGTCTGCTCCGGAGGACAAGGCAGACCACACGCCGACCTCGTCTGCAAGGATGACAGCGTCTATGAGGTGTGTGTTGTTACGTGTGGAGAGTGAAGAAGACTGTTGTACACGGTGCATCGTAGGATTCGTAGTAGACGTCGTGGCGGGAGCGAGAGAACAAGTAAAAGACAGGCAGCGAAGGTTAGTAAGAGTATGGATAGAGAGAAGAGAGAGTCTGGAAGAGGGAGGGCGAGCCGAAGGGGTTTAATGGATGAGACATGACGGCAAGGTGGTGACCACATTTATTGCTCGCGAAAGGGACACGAGGCGCGCAAGCCGCCATCAAACTTTCGATGCTTGGGAAGATCTACAAGACGCCATCGGCTGCACGGGGAGCACTGTATTGTCCCCACGCAGAACATAATACGAAAAAAAGACAAATGAAGTACGGAAATCAATACCCGGCTTTACAGTTTCCCCCGCTTCCGCCACCGCCACGTGGCATTGCCACCGATTGTCTCCTTACGCGTCCAGTCACTTATTGTCCCCATATTAGCCGTACTCACAATGTCTAGGCTCAACCTTTGCGGTATATCAGCCTACAGGATGCAGTACAAACAGCCTAGTACTTTTGCATGGCTCACTTCTATCCTCAGCATCGTGCTCGAACGGATGCAAACGTCATGAGAGCGATCCTCTGAGCACGCGACAGCATTGCACCGCCATAATCGCCGCCAGCTTGAACATGGCGCTTCCCTTCAAGTTCATCGACGGTCTAGCGCTGCTAATCCCTGGTGGTCACGGGTGATGTGGCTGACAGCTGTGCAGGATGTGAGAAGACTGTTGTGAATGAACACAGCGAAGCTTCGGATACACAAAATGTGCCTAGGGGGAGATGCGCCGTCACAATAAATGGAGATACGGTCTACAGTACTGGAAATGCACGCCGCTCAATTCACATTTTTTCTGGAATTTTCCGCATGCTACTAGAGTTCTTTGGTACCATGGCCACTCCAACCACTAGTGGCCTCTTGACTTCTAGCAGCACTGATTCGGTCACCACCGCCTGCAGCACTTGTAGAAATGCTTCCGCTAGCTTGAAAGTCCTGTCACGGCCATCGATTTGCCCAAAATCCAATGGTGACATCAGACTTTGCGACGGAATCACTACGGTACTAGCCTTATGCGGAATAGGGTTGAGAAGTGTGTTATGTGATAATTCGGTATGGCAGCAGGAAAAGATTATGCGGGTGGAAGGCACCACGGTCGACCGTCAAAGGATCATGCATGTGTGCGTAAACGATGAGAGAAAACAATAATTATGGTAAGTTTACAATGACAAGAGATAAAGATGTGGTCTGTGTGTCATCGAAAAATCGCCAGCTAGGGACGCGCAGAGGTCCCATATACAATGTCCTGCTTCTTACTAGTAGGCTCATTCCGTCCACAGGACCGCAATGGTGCCAGAGCCAACGGTACGGGCACAATCTGTCTCGCTTCATACAAATGCTTCTCTTCCCAGCGTACCCTATATTATGTAAACACGTAAATGAGATTGTCTTGCCTGATAAGTACATACGGCATACGGTTACTTACCTTCACTTGTTCGAAATTTGCCAGTGCTCGCTCCAAGTCCCAGCCGTTTCCCTGGAGGCAGTCCACCGCGAACTTCACATTCAAGCCGCTACGCTGGCATACTTGCATCACAAGCGAGCGTTGCGGTCCTGGCTATAAATACGAGAAGCAAGTCAGTCACGTAATCACCACGCAGATGGAAGAAAACGGAGTTAGAAGAGGCGATGTGCAGCCTCGAAGGAAGACCAAACTACCCACAATCGCATTTAGCGCCTCATGCACGGAGGCTGACAATTGAGTTATGGCAGGAGTTGTTGAAAAAGTTGCCAGGGTGGGCGTTGCTCCGATGGCTTGCACGAGGAGTGGGCCCGGCTTCCAAGCTTCATGACTCGAATACCCACGAACGACAAGCTGATCTGAAAGCACCTCAACATCCCACCCACTAGCCTTTGCTCTGAGCAGTGTGTCAAACACTTAATATACTGAAAGTCCTGAGTGTATAGAATGATTACGTACCGAGATCCAGGCGGCGCAGGCCCAAGAATAAATGAGCGGTCAAACGAACGAACACCCCCAACGGGTTCTGGCAAAAGGTGGTTGAGTCGCGAGAGAAAGCGTGTCAAATGAATACCGCACCTTCGATGAACTGTCCGTGGACTGATAGGAATAAGACTATCTTATCTCCATGAGTTATTGGCCATCCATCAATGCAGAATCTCTCTGGTTCACTGGCATGACGTGTCTGAGGTAGTAAGCTCATAGCCTTCACCACCTCCTCTCGACCCACGTGCAAGCTCTTCACCATCTTGTCAACTGCTCCCGCGACCCTGCTCAGATTGCGTGACCCCAAGCTCAGCCACGTCGACCACTCAAGATTACGCTGATTTGGCATCTCTTTTGAGTATTGGAAACCCTGTATTCGTGCGCGTGCTGGAATCGATGTATTTGCCTGGAAAGAGAACGTCGCGGAATCATTGTAGATATCAAGCAGGGCGGCTCTTTGGGTGTCAAAGAGAGGAAAGAAGCTATACAGAGATATAGATCAAGGATACATACACAGATAACAGAGACTCACCGGCTTAAGAAAACGCTTATGACGCCTATATCCACGCCCACGACGAACGAGTCTCTCATGTCGCTGGGAAATGTGGTAGCTGTGGGGCGTCTGGTAGTTGGAGGTTTCTCGGACGTCGATGCTTCGGGAGCATCAAAGGCGATCTTGGTGACTGGCTCTTGGTCCAGCATCTCGAGTGTTGGAAATCGGCGCATAACATTGCTACAGGACAGATGGGTGGGATGCCAGTAGTAGAAAAAACTTCACGCACTTCTTATATTGGTCACCTCGATTGTGTTGGTACTCGAGGTCTCGGATAGGGTTTCCCAACAGGATGAGCTCCCTCAAATTCATCAATTTGTCCTTTTTATCAGACAATTGTGATATTGAGTCCAGATCCTTCCATACTCGCAAATTGTTATTCTCTAGAGACAAGTTGGCCAAGCTTGGGAGATAGTGGGCTATTGTTGAGATCATATGGGTGTGGCAGATGTTGTTATTGGCCAACGAGACAGTCCGAATCTGGTTTCGATGGTAAGATGAGTGAAGTAAGGGTAAAGATATAGCGACGTACTGCGGGCTTCAATTGGGATGCGAGCTTGAAAATGACTGCCGCCTCCCTCCCTGACCCTCCAGGAACGCCTGGCGGAATCAAACCTGCCTTGCCGAGAAGCGGATCCTCGGACATTTTCTGAAGTGGCATATGAGCCATGGAATAAGCGCCGAAGTAGACCAGTGAATGCTCACCTCGAGGTTGAGAAAACGTATTTCTTTATTCCATCGTCTCTGCACGAATTCTCTCCAGATCTCTATTGTTCGTCCAGGTGCTGGGGTCCTCCCGCCTAGAGCTTTACCGCCAGCGACTGAGATAGCATTCCTGCGTATGCGACTCGCCGCCGCAGACTTGGAGGCACCACGGATAGACAGGGGCTCAGTGGATGAAGCAGAAAATCTTGTGGTAAGCTTGAAATGGCAATAAAGGAAAATGCAGGCCGATGCAAGATGAACAACGTAAGCTCGGGGTTATCAGGAAGAAGGGGAGCGGGGACAGGACACCGTTCATGTGTTTGGGGCCCTGCACTAGATAGTGTGAACAACCATATATTTACCATAGAGATACGACTTGGGCCGACGTCTTTGATGGTGTCGATGAGACGAGGGCGATGAGGGCGTATCTTCGAAGAGCCCTTTCGCCCTCCGGGCTTGTCATTGGCATCGCGCATACGCTCATCTTTGTCCATGAGGCCGGCACTGCGAAGGACGTTGGTTGCGAGCGTCCGCGTGCCAGATACAGGGGACGGCGTGGAGAACATGTAGTATTGTACGGATGATGCGACGATGATGGTAGGAAAAGAAGAAAACAGGGCGGGCGCCGCGTATATATCGTAGAAAGAGGAGACGACCAGTCTTTCAGGCTGCAACGGTGGGAGAATGAAGACAATCGTGTGGCGCACAAGCCGAGGGTGGGCTCGACACCCACACCGTCACAAGGTATGTCACACAACATCTCGCTGACTCATTCTGTACACCGCCGGGACTCTGACTCGGTGAAGCAATGACTGTGCTACTGTTAATCCGACAGAAATATTCTGCGGAGACATCTATTTGATCATATAAATGGACTTCGGTCTTTCTGGTAAGTCTGAATTGTTTAGAGGCATTAGTAGCACTGGAGGCTGTCGACCCGCTTGAGGAGAATGTAATTCCAATGCTGTGCACACTCGGCTGACGACTGGCAGAGGGATACAGTCATGTGAGTAGGGAGTGGAGTGATGCCGGAAGAAGGCAGGCCGGGGAGGAATGACAGAAAATCGGGACTTGAATATTGTTGAATGCACGAGGCCCATCGATTCAGATTTCCCACAATACATATCGTCTAGTTCTCGGTCACTGCTCTCAAGATTAGCCTCGTTCAAGCCACTCCCCTATTCCATCTCGCAGCTGCCGTCACAGCGCTACCGTTTCATACTGCCAGAATGGACAGCTCGCAGCATTACCAGCCGCTCTCTCACGCGCTGCATCCCCCCTTACTTCGGTCTCCACAATACTCGTCCTTTAGCGCGTCTCACCATCAATTTGCGGCAAATGGCACCCAACGGGAGGAGGAAGAGGAGGAGGAAGAAGAGGAAGTAGCGGAGGAAGAGCTTGATGAGAACGAGCACCGCGAGGGGAGTGCACACTCTTCACCTGCAAACCGGTCAGCCCCAGGGTGTGTATCACTGTCACGCTTCATTATGTCCGAATAATCATTTTTTTTTTTCTTTTCTCGCCGGCAGCCCGGCCGCTTCGACCAACACCTCGACCGACGCTAACGTCCCTCCGGCCCAAGCGTCAACATCCCAACATCCCCCTCCATCTCAAGACCCCGAATCCCAGGGCAAACGCCGCCCAGGTCGTCCTAAAGGCTCTCGTAATAGAAAGCCGAGAGAGAGCGGTGGCTCCTCCACAAAGACACAACATGGCTTTCACAACTACCCTCCTCCACCCTCTGGCGCCTCACACCTTGCAGGCCTCACCCCTCAAAATCAACAGTACTATGAGTTCCAGTGGCGGGTCCTCAATCTTTGTTCTGAATTCTATGGCGCCGCAGAGGAGCTTGTCGTATGTTTCTACCCTCCCACCTTCAATGTCGTCGGCTCAAGTTTTCCGCGCAGAAAGCGACGCCTTCCATGGTCATTGCCCAGTCGTATCAGATGGGTCCCTCCACCAAGCTCGACCCTTTGAACATGCTGAGTGAAGCTAAACACATATGCGATCAACTTGTTCGCCTTTTCTCATCATTCTCCTTCTTCCCTCTGGCTGACGTTGTCTTACAGCTGCAAAATCCCAGCCAACTCGTCGGCCAACCCCCTCTTACTGTCTACCCTCCACCTGCCTTCTCCCAGCCTGCCCCTTCAACCTCCACCTCGACGCCCGCGGCAACTAGCGGCCAAACGGCGCCCGTCATCACCAATCCTCAATCTTTCGTCATGCCATTGGGAGTGCCCGGAAGCTCTCACCCCTCTGCTGCCATCCACTACCCCACAATGTATGCCGCAAGTCCTCAGAGTCGCTACCCTACGGCACCGTATTACCAGTATCCTCCTGCCGCTGGCTATTATTCTCCTATGCCCTCGCAGCAGGCGTCTGGAATGCCAGTCCCGGCTCCGCCACAGTACGGTATGACGAATTCGGGAGGTGCAACGACAACGATCACTATGACAGCGTCCAATGTCGCCAGTGCCTCGGGGGCGTGGGCCGAGGAGGAGTCCGACAGGCTGAAAAAATTGGCAGAACAGAGCAAGTCTAATATACCATCCGGTGACATCGACTGGGACTGGGTAGTAGGCCAATGGGGCAACTCTCGAACGAGGTCAGTGCCCTTGCCAGCAGCTTGGGTTCTCCGTTGAGCGTCCGCGTATATCAGACATCAGATCCTCTTGAAGGCTACCTCCATGGGTCTAAAGGAGAGCACAACAAGAGGCGTCAAGCGGCGTCGCGAGCCAGACGGTGCCTCAGGCATTGCCGCCCAGTCGGGCAGTCCGCGCCCGTCTGCGCCCAACCCTGCCACGGCCTCTGTTGCCGCGGCCACAGCGTCGGCATCGCCCACACAGTCGCATACCACGCCATCGTCGTCATCTGCACACCAGTCTCCCGCCATCCACCACACCCGCCCGCCCTCCTCCCAAGCGCAGCAGGTGCCCACCGCGCCCTCCACCACGTCATCCACGAGCCGGCCCGCGACGACGACGCCCACGATGCCGTGGCCCATGCCCACGGTCGCCGCACCTGCGCCCGTCATCTCGTCGCCGGGCACACAAGCGGCGCAGGTGGACATGCAGCGGTCGAACTACTACCGGCGCCCCGGCCAGCAGTCCGTCAAGCCCCCGTCCTCGCAAGGCTCCGCGTCGTCCCACCATTATATGTACCAGCCTAACGGGAGCGCCGGGGACAGCCGCTCCTGAGGCCCACGTCACTCCTTTCTGAATGACCGTCGTTGCTGTCTTTTTATTTTATTGTCTACTGTCTCCAGCGAAGTGTAGCCTGGACCCCTATTCTCGTGTATCGTCGACGTCGTCGGCGTTGTGTCCAGACTGATTCTTGGATTGTTTCTCCTTTTTTTCTTCTTATGTCGGTGTGTAAAGCGCGGTGTGTACCTGTGACCATGGCGTCAACGTGTACATAGTGTTGCACCACTCCACAGACTTTGCAAGCGGTTGGCCTGGCGATCCGCGCTACTTTCCTGGCGCGGTCGTGAGGGCTTGAAGAATAGATCGCGTGATGGTGTTGGAGTGGGGTCGGACTTTGGGACCGTGGAATTCGGGCTGAGAGCATGCAGAGGACCATGCTGGTAAATCATCTACTATATGATGGGGAATCGTAGACGTCGGTGTTCTCCTGTCTGACCTTACTCCAACCCTTTTTCTGCCGCCAGCGCGCATTCTCCAGGACCTCAAAAATGCAGATATACCTCGTGGACGATTCGCATTTGGTGTCATGATGCACAAATAGCACAAAGTCACGCCCCCTCGGAGCGCAGTACCTTTTTTGCATAGCAAACTATAAGACGACTCAAACGAAAAAAAAGGCTGAAAGTTTCAGGACCAATAACTACTCAATGATATCATGTGGTGCAAAGTGCAGTGCATGTTCCTGCGCACACGGTCTTCAATAGTGCGGGGAACGGTTGAATAGTATAGGGAACGGAGAGAAAAAAAGAAAAAGAAAAAATAAGGAATAAGTACGGGACGTGCGTGTGTGGATGTAAACGCGGGTGCGCGAAGAGGACAGTGACGCAGAACAGTAAGAGTAGACGGCTGGACACGACCGGTGTGCCTGGTATCGATGCCAGATCGGAACTGTATGAGCATGGGGGTCAAGAATGAAGGAATGGAAATACAGAAACACTACAGGTGGGGCCAGATGGGCGGAATCGCATCGGCGATCAAATTATGGAGCAGGACGGACACGATGAGAAGCCAAGCACACCACTCCTGGATTTGGTTGAAGAACACAATGGCTCTGGAAGGCCGGGAGACGATCTAGAAGGCCTTGGGCGCCGGAGGCATGGGGAAACTGCTGACGCTCTCAGTCTCTGTCATTGTGTACTCGGAGGCGAGGGACGGCTGCATGGACGCCCTGTCCATCACATCGCGTGGGTCTTTCTCGCCCTTTGGAATGTCTAAAGCTGCGAGGAGGGACTGGATCGTCGAGTTTGCCGGCGCGCGCACGGTGTCTGCCTCGCTCACGGCTGAATCTCGCCTGACTGTCCTGACTGTCCTGGTCGACGACCGGCGCGTCCTGTGAGACTTGATGGATTGCCCGTCCGAGAACGGATTACGGTCACGCATGTCCTGGGCGCCGAAGAAGGGATTGCCAAAGCTCTTCTTGTGTTCTACCTCGTCAGCAAAGGGGTTGTCCTTAGACTCTGGCGACGACCCGTGCGAAGATCCCATTGATTGCTTGTCACTTTGCGCTGCCGACACGTCGGTGTCCATGGTGATGACCTCCGCAGACTCCCAACGGTGTAGGGTAGACGTAGTGGCCATGGGAGTCTGCCTTGCTACGACCGACGTTGGCGACATGCTATCGGAGACGCGTACCGAGTGGAGCGATGCCAACAAGTCCTCACCGATGGAAATAGTGGGCGGGGCAGCATCGCGATGCGTAAAGGGGCGCTCCGGTGCTTTGGCAAATTCCTCCGCGAGCTCCGGGTGGTACTTGGCGAAGTTCGGCATAGTCGACGGATCGAAAGTGTGGTCCTCGGAAAGTCCGCCTTTCTCGTTTTCGTCCGAGATGCCTGAGCGCAAGCTGGGCGACTTGTGGAACATAGAGAGGCTGTCGTTGTTCGCCGCGGCGGCCTTTTCTGCTGTGTTGGCCTTGTCCGCACCGTGCCAGCAGTCATCGTCTTCGGCCAGTTTCCTCCAAGACTCGGTAGGACGACGACGAGCTTGCTCACTGCCAGAGTGAGGTTGGCGTTTCTCAGAGCCTCGTGGCTTGGTTGGAGGCTTTGAAGTTGTCCGTTTAAGTAGCCAGGAAACAACAATAACAAGGCATGCGAGGCCTGCGAAAACGCCCACGCAGATTCCAATTACGGTGCCGGTGCTGAGCGGAGGGGAAGACGACGACGAAGAAGAAGCACTCGATGACGGCAAGGGCGTGAAGGAGACGGTGGGTCCTGAGGATGTGGGGGACGGCGTGGACAACTGAAGGGTAGTGCTTGGAGCGGCTGCGCTTCCAGAGGCAAGCACGAGGGAGTTGGCGCTGCCTCCATTGTTACTATTGGCAACAACAGCGCCGCTCAACCCGTCTGCGTTCGGGATTTGATTCGGGTCGGGAGCGGTGGCTGGGCTGAGATTTTGCCGTTGGACCAGGTGATGGTCAAAGGGTAATTGCATGGCGTGAAGGACGACGGAAAGTACAATGAATGGAGGTTAAAGAGCGTACAGAAATTGGCTGCAATCAGACAATCTCAAAGATAAAGGTGTGAAGAGAAATGAAGAGGACAACAATGGCTGGTGATCTTGACTGATCCGTGGTCAGCTAATCACACCACGGAGACTGACACGGAAAAAAGACCTACTGGGGTAAAATACGCCAGCATTCAGGTGCAAGCGTGAAGCTTGCGAAAAGACGACAACACCGTCGTCGACGACAGCAGCAATGTTTGTTGGCAACCAAACAGCGCCTTGGCCCTGATTACCATAAACGGTGCAGCATAGACAATTTATGTATGACATCACGTGATGTTATTTCCGTGCTGACGTAACCCCCTGGCTTACTACATCACACACACCCGACCAAGACCACGTCATGCTCCCTCGTCGGCACTACGTCATGCTCTCACTCTGTCAGATCATCTCCCTTTATCACACACTTTTCCAATATCTTTTTATCACATGTCTCCTCTTTCTCTCATACATTCCATCCCA
>QLPN01001725.1:2517-15237 GCA_003314395.1 Albatrellus ellisii | reverse complement strand
CCTTCTTTGTCTTAGTGTTCCCACACTGTGTGTGGTGTTGAGTGCCCAGGATAGGGGCTAGGTGACCAGAGATGCTACTATACATAGGAGGAGTTAGAGGGAGCCAGCATGAACAGCATATAACCTGCTGCATAGAAGACCAGAAGAACGGTAAAGGGAATAGTAATGACTGGTTGAGAACACCTCAGTGAAGGAGAGGAGAATGTCTGCTTGTATTACTAGGATGCTATATCACTACTCTTTATACTAAAGGAGCAAGCACACAGACACACTTTGTAGGTGCCAGAGAGAACAACATCGTGAGAACTCAACACGTGGTGTTCCAGCTGAATCCTTTCCGGATCTGGCTGTTGCGACACTCTTGCCCGATCTGTCCCCGATACACTTGGTTTGGGTAGCCGGACTTTGCCGGTACCGAGGGATTTGATTGACGACCTTACCAATCTTCCGTCTTCATTGTAATCGCTCCTCCCGGTGAGTATTTCTACCTCCGAGCAGTCACATTTATAACCCAGATACTTAAGCTTTATTAGTCTATCACCAGCATTCTCGTAGAACAGTCCTTCCTCTCTGAGATACGTACGTGCTTCTGCGCATAACTTCTCATTTTGATTCAAGACCCATTTTATGTCCTCTCTTCGTAGTCACCAGCCTCGGTTTGCGACTCCAGTCCTGCGCCTTATTCTCAGCTGAGAGGTATGTTGTCCAAGCTCGATTCTCTTCTCCCGTGCTCCTTAACCTTAACGCGTGATACCATCCCGAAAACAGACCAACCTATACGCCCCTCGTACATGTCCCCTCTGTCAAGTTCATCCATACCACATCAGCAATGGGCTCAACATCAGCAACAGTATGGATACGTCGATGCTACCGACGCTGAGCAGAACTTGCGACCAGAGTCCTCTGACCAAGCACCGTATACGTCCTTTCCTTACTCTGGCTACAACTCGGGACCTAGGGTGGCTCCCGATCCTCGATCACACGTCCCGATCTCTCCAGGACAGCAACCTCAGCTCTCCCAGAGCCACTACTCATCTTTTGGCGATGACGGCTACCCAGAACGTCGGGATCCGTCCCCTTCGCGAATGTACAGCGGTCATGACGCTACTATGATGGCACAGAACCTCTCCTCTCCTACTGCCAGCCTGTCCTCTGTGCCCTACATACAACCTCCGCCCCAACTTTACATCCTCACTCCCCCCGTGTCATCATACAGCTCTCGGCATGCACAACGATCGCAGATCGTCACTGCGAGGAGCACGGGTGGCCTGAGTCTGACGACCGCGCCGATTGCGCCGCAGCCGTCCCCATTCATGAATACCCCGCTATCTTCATTCCAGACCCCTTCGTCTAGGTATCTTGGAGTTCACATACCAAGTCACGATGCTTTGAAACAACACCTACAAGATGGCGCCGGGCCCGATAATGTTGCAAATCCTTACAAGAGGCAGCGGTCTGAAGAAGATTATGACAACGACGGTGACGATGGTATGGGTCATTCGCATATAGAGCAAAGTGGGAATGCCTTGTTGGAGGAGCCCAGGTTGAAGCGCGCTTGCGCACGATGCAAGGGTTTGAAGGTGCATTGACTTGCTCGCTTTTTGATTGACTCGCTCTTAGAACGTAAAAAAAATCACAGGTTCGATGTGAATTTAGAGATGACCAAGACACGTGTGAGCGCTGCTCCAAAGGAAATCACGAATGCATCATTCCAGGTCGCAAAAAACGGCGACCTCCTCCGTACGTCAAGCATGCTTTATGACTTTGGCGCCAGTTGTGACGGTCGTCGTTTTAGTAAACGGGAGTTACTGCTCAACAAGATACGAGAGCAAGCTTCGCAGATTGAGGAACTCATGAGCCAGCTGGAGTCTCTGCAAGCTGCCGATCGAAAATCGAACCAAATGACGAGCCAGCTGTCGCACGCGTTCGCGCACTCCTTGGGGAGTTCGCCTCTGAGCTCGACGCAGGTGTCGTCAGACGGCCCCTCTTCTCCTCTCCATGACACTGTTTCTCAGTACTCACTGCCGGACCCTCATGTTAGTAAAGAGGACTCGGAATGGATTTCAGAGGCAAGGCAAAAGCTCGAGGCCTTTGGCGGCTTCATTGGGCTAGGTGGTGGTAGGATCAGCAAAAGCTACTTCGTCGAGGAAGATCCAGAGGACTCTGCGTCGAGTGACGGGTCCGTGGAGGACATTGGTGAAGCCAGCGACAGCGACGCCGAACCGGACGCCTTGAAACACACTTCGACTCCGTCTCGTATGCGTGGTTCTCACGGACCGTCATCATCGCTAAAAAAAGATCTGGGTGCCGTCAGCAAACAGAAGATGTCCAGCATTCCGACCGAGGCCAGCCCCTTCGGGTTGATGGCGACTCTGAGCGTCAAGACGGGGAACCGGAAGAAGGCTGTCACTGTAGTGGGCAAGAATGACCTTGGCGTTGCGAATGAAGATTTCTTCCGACCAAGCATGTTTCTTGTCTTCAAGCTAATTGTTGCCCTTATCGATTGCATTTTCACAGGCCCCAGTTTGGACCCTGTCAGCCTCAGCCTCAGTGAACACAAGGCTCCTTTTCTTCTGCAGAAGGGCATCATAACCTCTGCTGAGGCTGAGAAGTTGTTCAAAGTGTACGCGTCTCTCGCCGAACGCCACAACCAAACTGACGGTCTCGTATAGTTATTTTGACTGGATGAACATTTCTCTTTCTCTACTCGATCCCGTGATTTACACGGCTCAGCAGGTATACTGGCGTTGTCCTTTCCTATTCACCGTTAGTGAGTCACCGATTCACAACTGACTCGTTTCTTCTTTTCTCATCCTTCTTACGCCATCATCCCAGTTTGTGCAGTTGCATCTAGATACTATCCTGACCGGCCAGACCTATATCTCACTGCAATGGAATGTGCTCGGCAGGAAGCCGGCGACGCGTTCATCAACGGCGGAAAGAGAGTAGAAATCGTCCAAGGCTACATCCTGCTTAGCACATATCCTTCTCCCGCGCGTCGCTGGGATGAAGATAAATGTTGGATATATCTTGGCCAAGCCATACGAACGGCGCTGGACATGAATCTCCACCATCCAAACACCGCGAAGCCTCAAAGCGAACTACACGCACGCGAGATGCTCAACCGCACGCGCGCGTGGCTAAACTGCTTTAACCTAGACCGCTCAATGGGAACGCAGTACGGCAAGGCCCCAGTCATTCGGAACACCGACTTCGTCGCGTGCCGGTCAGGGGACTGGTGGAACGGCTCGGAGTATAATATGGAGAACTTTGACATCCAGACATGTGCCTATACTGCGGAGCTGCGCCTCCTATCTGATTTCCTGGCCGTGGTATATAGTGATCCCTACCACCCCACCGGGCTCAATAAGGTTTCTATCCGCTCGTACGCCTTTTAGGGGATTGATGGAGCTGAGTTGTTTTTCACCAGGAAATCGATCTAGAGCAGCTGGCGATGGAAACGGACGACAAGTTTCAGCGGCTTGGTGCCGAGTGGTTTAGCCTACTAGCCAAGACGGATATGAACAACGTCCAGAATCGCTTCCGGATCGGACTTCTGAAGCTGGCATTCAGCTACGCTCGCCTGGTCGCTTTGGCATTCGGGTTCCAGCATGCGTTCGGCAAGCGGGGTGCGGATGAGAACGGGCTCTTGGCGAGGGTGAGCCGCGTGCACCCGCTTTCGTGCGCTGTTGCTGACATTTAATCAGTGCCTACGTGCGGCGTACGATGTTGTCAACGCGATGGTGGATGATGTTGGCATACCCTCACAAAGTGAGTGGGGTACTGTTGATGAGGTTGCGTCACACCCTTTTTGACACGTCACAAGGAGAGTATGTACGCCATGGTCCCCAATCACAAACCGTCTTCGTGACGTTTGCGTGTGCTTTCTTGATCAAGGTCCGTATTTTGGCTGCTGCACGTACACACCCCAGAGGCCTCATTGCGCACATATATGTCAGTTGCTACAACCAAAATATGCCGCTTACATACTTTCAGAACAACGACAAGAAATCACCCACCAGGTCCAACGTGTAGTCGATTTCCTCGGGTCCCCAGATGTCGCCACCGACGACCGACACGGCGCATTGTTGTATTCACGATTCATCGGCGGACTACTCGCCAATGTGAAAGACCAGCAGGTGTCCAGCAAACGCGCCGCACGGCGGCCCGTCCGCAAGCCCAAGGGAGAGACGTTGGAGACGATAGCATTACCGTCCCTGCCTGCCGACGCAAGTACGGCGATGAACCACTTCGCCCCCCTGCCGCAGCAGCAGTCGCTGCCATACAACGATCATACGCAGTCGCTGGCGGACTTCAACCCTGCGGCGGCGACGGTGGCAGGGATCGAGATGACGGACCTCTTCCGATACCCGCTGCCGTTCGAGACGGAGCTGGTACAGTCCATGCAGTCACTAAACTCCCTGCAGAACATGTCCGACATGATCATCCCAGGTACGCAGCCCCTTCGCCTGCTCGTTTGTGTGCTGGCTCTGACGCGCCGGGCGTGTGTTAGGGTTCGGATGGATGGACCAGATGCCGCCGCTGTACCAGCGTGTCCAGGCGAGCGACGTCGCGTTTGCATGAGACTGTTGTATCTATAGAATACTGGGGTTGTTGGGGTTGAGGGTTAACGCTACTGTAGCGTACATTTCTATATTACACATCTACCATCTTGGACACTGTACTTGCAATGTACTCATGCTTTATGTAGTGCGCGAGCTTCGTGTGGATGCGATGAGGTCAGCGATTCGATTGCGCCGGTGCCAGTTGTTGAAACGAGCGGTCGAATACACGCAAAAAAGGCACGCTTGTCCTAGGGGAGATAAAAGGTAGGGCAATCGCGCGAAGGCGTACGAAACAAAGCGGGCATTATGCATAACTGGGGCAATCGATTAGCCTTATGTAAACCCTTGTCTAAATTCGATTTATATACCTAGACCGTGCTGCGAGATAAGCTCGCACGGATCGCACCCGGTCTCAGGCGAAGCCCCGTGAGGCGGGGCTCGAAATCACGCGCGCGTTCACACTTTGGCAGGGCTCGAGGGGCGCTTAGTCATGGAAAAGTCCATCACTGTTCACGCTTTTCACGCTTTTCGGGTGGGCGTTCACAGAAAAGTTCCCCCGTCCACGCTCTAGCCGATCGAAATTCACAACTCGTGCGGGGCCATTCACACTTTTCCTCACACTTCTCCTGCCGCGTCCGCGACTTTTCCTAGCTGGGCCAACACTTCCACACATCCATTATTTCCATTTTGGGGTACTCCCCATGAGGTGTGATGTGTTGACGCTGTCATCCGAGTCGTTGTGCTAATATACTACTGGTGCATCCCACTTTGCCAGATTCCTAATCCTTTGTTTGCCACACGATGTCCTGGTTCCCCATGAGATTCCTTTGGAGAGTCAGATATATATATATTCATATATATTCACCGTACAGAAATTCTTGATGGTAGAATACCAGGATGTACAATAGAAGACACACACACTAATTCGGAATGAGAATCTCCACTATCTACACTAGAAAGATGATGACGACAATGACAATGAGAAGGTTGACAAGATATACAGTAGGCTGAGAGCAGAATTGAGGGCTGGAAAGATAGAATATTCAAGCAGCACCTGCAGCATGGTCAAAGTCAGCCCCATATATTGGAGAAGATGCAGGGTTGGTGTTGGGAGGGGGTGCAGTTGAAGTTTGGCTGGTGACACACCAAGAAAAGCTCAGCAAGGGCTTCAAGTTTAGTGGGCACCCACCACCTGACACTCTTGCCTGGTCTTCCCCATCCATTTCCTCTGCATTGTCTCTTGTTAGCATGCACTGTGGCCAACTTCCCACACCTAAAAGCAACATACCCATATGGCCAATGTGCTGAAGACTGAGCAGAGACCTTTTTTAAATAAGCAGGCAAGACCTTGCTGACCACAACACCAAAGGAGTCGAACATGACCCAATAGCCCAAGCCTGTGCAAGCTAGTGAACCCACCTGCTGCCCAGTCACCCATAGCCACACTCCAAGTACAAACTGGCCTGCTGCAGCAACAGATGCATGCAACTGTAGTCTACCACAAAGCATATTTCTCACCATATTGGTTGGCAGATGCCCCTGCACCAACAAGTCCAGGGAGGAGTGTAAGTGTAGCAACACAGGTGAAGGTAACATGGATGCATGCTCATGTGTGTAGTCTTGCTTAAATGACGTCTTACTGGGGTTGGTGGGCTGGAGGAGCAGTGAGGTTGGCACCCAAGGTGAGACAGGAGTAGTCTGTGTCTGCAGGCCACCAGGCTTGAGGAAGGAGAAAAAGTTGTGAGACAGTGAGTGTTTGTGGTGGTGGCCATGGTGCAAGGGCTGTGACAAGCTATTACCAACAGCCTGGGATACCTGGGGATGCCTCATGCATATGCCATCCCCTCTCCCATCCTTTGCATCCCCAGCATTGCTTGAATTACCCACCCCACAGCCCACACTACCTCCACCATCCCTGTTGATATGTGCTGTGCCGGGCTGAAGGGGAAAAACAACCACAACCATAACCACAACCACAACAGTTGCTGGAGGGCATGAGTTGTAAGATTCTCTAGACACCAGGGTAGAGAGAGTTTAGTAGTTAAGGGCGATCAATGTGATAGTGTGATGCAACCAGAGAAACAAACAGGAATGCGACTAGTGCAATAAACAGGCAATATGATGCAATGCAACACAAAGGAGAATGCAATAGAGAATGCAATGCAAAAAAGAACACAATGCAATGGAGACTAGAACGTGACACAATGGAGAACACAATGCAATAATAGATGTGACCTATGAGGAATGCACACTTTCTTAATAGTGGGAAATGTTGATGTTTTCTGCTTAACTAATCTCTCCTTCCTCTTTCATCATTATACTGCACCACACGTCTCAAACACTCATACACAGACATACACACATATTCTACTGTACCACAGATGGTCTGTGCATTACAACACTTACTATAAGTAGACAGCCATTGTATAGAGAATAATAAGAACTATTCAAAGTTCCCTTCTCACACATGGCCTGCGCTCAACAGGTTATGGGCCCTGCCCAGGCCATCTGCATTTCTCTCACTCTCACTGCGGTACTCCTCTTCACACTACTCAACACACACACATACCTTGTACTCGCACTACTCCTCTCACACCTCACAACTCCCTCCTACGCTGCTTCCATTCCTAAAATCAACATCACCTTGGAAGGCGCAGAAAACTATAAGCAATGGGCAAACATCGTAAAATCCACCCTCATCATCATGGGTATCTGGTATACCATCTCCAAAGCACCCATCACTCCCATCATCTCTACTGAAGATGTCGAAGGTGATCTACCCATTGTAACTGTAACAAATGCTGATCAGATCGAGAACTGGAACCATGACAATGACATTGCAAAAGCTGTCATATCCATGCACTGCAGTTTGCAACCTGCAGCCATGGTTGCAGGAGACTCCATGACAGCGTGATGAGCCTGGGATGGACTGAAGGAAGTATATGGCAAACAAACCGTCATTGCTGCGTTTGTTGACTTCCAAGCTCTCTTCACCAGCAAATTTGATGTCAACACTCCTCTCACACCACAAATTGACGCTCTCATCATAGCTCAGGACCACCTAGTAGCATCAGGGGTCGAGGTCAGTGAACAAACAAAACATGTGTTTTTTACTTTTACATGCTCTCCCTCCATCATGGAACCCATTCTCCTCCGCTCTCCTTGCTTCCTCCGATCTTGCCCATCTCGCAATCAGAAACATACGTGGACGTATCCTGGATGAGGAAGCATGTACAAAACCTTGCTCTGCATTGGCAGCCTTCTCCTCTACACCTGCCCCTGGAGGTTGTCGCAACACCACCTTCTGCTCACATTGCAAAAGGTGCAACCACACAGTGGAGACGTGTTGGGCACTGCACAGCATGCCTGCGGATGTCAAGGCAAGGTTAGAGAAGTGGGAACGAGATAAAGATAAGGAGGGAATGACATACCTACTTCCATAAACACAATGTCCTCTGCTGCGCCTGAATTTGATGTTTGCTACTATGAGGGCCATGGCCTCTGGATGTTGGACTCTGGTTGTACAGACCATATCTCCCCACACCATGGCGATTTTTCGTCTTACCATGCTGAAGCATCACGATCTGTTGCTGTTGGTAATGGTGCACTGATTCCATGCCTTGGGCTGGGGACCTGTGAGCATCACCACCAGCTGCCAGATGGATGACGTGCCCATGTTTCCCTGTTGAACGTACTGCATGTTCCCAGCGTGTCCCATCAATATCTCTCCATCAGCAAACTAGACACCCTGGGCTTTAGCATCACCTATGGCTCCAGATGCTGCGACATCAGCAAAAGCGGGCTCCTCCACAGCACCGGGTTCCTACAAGATGGGACTTACTGGCTGCACCTCAGTGCTCCACCCTCTGTCCATGCCATCACACTACCCTCACTGTGCATATGGCATGAAAGACTCGGCCACCTCTTGGAACATGTCGTTAGTTGTATCCTCCCATCTCAGCTCTCAGGCCTCGTTGCTCCTTCACTCCCTGCCATCTCTGACCCCTGCACTGGTTGTCTGCTGGGCAAATTCCCTTGCTTGCAGTTTCGAATCTCTTGCTTGCATGCAATTGCCCCTCTAAATCTCATGCATTCTGACTTAGTCAGGCCTATGGCAGTCAGCTCTCTTGGGTCT
Source organism: Albatrellus ellisii (assembly GCA_003314395.1). Taxonomy (NCBI): domain Eukaryota; kingdom Fungi; phylum Basidiomycota; class Agaricomycetes; order Russulales; family Albatrellaceae; genus Albatrellus; species Albatrellus ellisii. The sequence continues at coordinate 6,537 of QLPN01001725.1, read as the reverse complement.
CACCATGTGTACTTTGCCACATTCCTTGATGACTTCTCTGGCTTTGGAATGGTCTATTTTCTGTGACAAAAAGACCACTTCATTGATGCTCTCGACAACTTCCTGGCCTGCGTACATACGCTCTTTGGTTGATGGCCCAAAATGTTATGCTCTGACTGCAGAGGTGAGTATATTGCGTTGGCAGTTACCACTTCACTCCAGAAGCATGGTGTCAAGCACTGGCTTACAGTTCCATATTCACTGCAACAAAACGGTCAGGCTGAATGGTGGAACTGCTCCATCCTGGAATGTGCACTCAGTCTCTTACATAGAGCGGGCCTGTCTGCGGGTTTCTGGGAACTTGCAGTCCGAACCGCAGTCCACACTTACAACCTGTCCCCAACTAAACAGCTAGGCTGGCAGATGCCTCAGGCTTTGTGGCAGGCCTCTTCATCACTGCCTGACGTCTCCCACTTGCACATTTTTGGCTGTTGTGCCTGGGTCAAGGTCCCTGATGCTCAGCGCTCCAAGCTGGATCCAAAGTCATGGCCACTCACCTTTGTTGGGTATGAGTCTGGTACAAAAGGTTGGGTGTTCTGGGATAAAGTCGCCTCCTGTTGTGTTGTGAGTCGGGATGCCGTCTTTGAGGAGAACGCATTCCCAGTGCTAGATGCAGCAGCAGTGCCCACCGTGCTTGACATCTTTCTGCCACCCCCTTGTCCACCTGCGGTTGCTGACAGTGATGATGAAGGTGGGATGAGCTCGGACGATGAGGATGATGCTGATGATGACGATGCACCTTACGACAATCCTGCCATTCCTCCACGTGTCATACCTGTCGAGCTGCCTGCACCTCATCCTGCTCCTCCTGCACAGCCTGTGCATCGCATGGCTCCTCCTTTCGACCCTCCCCTTGTGGACCTTCCCACTGCTGCTCCTGTCACACCACCACATGCTCCCCCTCCTGCTGTCCCACCCCCTCGGGTGCGCATGCGCCGTTCTGAGTGTCATGTGCATGACCAGGGTCCCCCTGACTCACCTCCAGAGCCCAGTCCCTCCTCTTCACCACCAGTGCAACATCTGCTTGTTTGGTTGGTTGATGCTGATTATCCCATTCCCTGCTGGTCGCAGTGTGTATCGCGTCGTCCTGTCTGCTTTTGTGATAGTGCCTATGGTCCCCGTGAATTCGTCAACATCCTCAGTGAATGGGGGGGGTTCTGATGATGATGACGACATTTTCGCCACCCCACACGGTACACCTTCCATCTTGGCGATCCTTTCCCATGCTGTATCATGGGACCTGCTAACGCTAAAGCAAGCCCTAGCTAGCCCCAATGCGACCGAATGGCGCTCTGCCTGTAATGAGGAACTCTCCTCCCTTGCCAAACTTCAGACTTGGGATCTCATCGACCTCCCAAAAGGCCACAACGTTGTAGGGAACAAGTGGGTGTTCAAACAAAAGGCTGATGGCAGATACAAAGCCCACCTTGTTGCAAAAGGATTCACACAGATACAGGGCGTCGATTACAACAAAATGTTCTCACCAGTTGCATGTTTTTAGTCACTTCACACTCTCCTAGCCATGGCTGCACTAGAAGACTGGGAGGTTCACTCCATGGATGTCAAATCCGCCTTCCTCAACAGTGATTTGGATGAAGAGATCTACATGGAACAACCACAAGGGTTCATCATACCAGGAGAAGAAACCAAAGTCTGCTAAGAGCGGCCTATTGGACGATCTTAGGGAAGATCTAAAATGTTACTCCTGGTAACCAAGATTTGGATATTGGCTTGATGAGCGTAATAGAGATTCCGGATGACGATGAAGAGTGGGATCAATGATATAGTTATGAGGATGATTCCACCAATAACGATACAGGGATCCAGTCTGATTTTAGTGTAAGATGTCTTTAGTGATTTAGAGTTCTTAGACTTAGTTCTTTAGAGAAGAGTGAGGTTATAGCGAGTTTTAGTTCAAGCACAATGTGAGGAGAAATCCCTAGATTGCGAAGTTGACAAGACTGGGGTTTAAGACCGCCAGTCTGTCAACTATTTATACAAAATTGGAGATCTAACTATAGTAACGTTGCACAGTAAAGCGCAGTAAGTAAACGATAATGCGCAGTAGTGCGCAGTAGGTAAGTGTCCATGTGATATAAGTGGCTCAGCCACAAGCGTGAAATGAACAAGAGAAAAATAAGAGTAAATAAGAACGAAAAAAAGGAAGTCCTTGCTAATTGTATAGTAATAGTCCTTAGCAAGTAAATGTTGTAATAAATAAAGAAAGATAATAGAGAAGAGATAAGTCTAATATAGTACCTGGAGCTATGCTCACACTTAAGTATATAAATACTTAAGTACTATAAAAGAGAAAAGAAAAGATAAGTCCTTACTAAAGTAAAGTGGAGCTATGCTCACACTTGTAGTAATAATACTACACTTTACTATAGTAAGTAAGATAAGAGAAAAAGAAAAAGAAAAAAAAGAAACGCATTACGAGGTGCCAAAGCAAGTGCCTCGTAACAAAGTCTGCCATCTCTCCAAAGCAATTTATGGTTTAAAACAAGCATCGTGGCAATGGCATCTCAAAATGCACACATCACTCCTTGGTCTCTCCTTCACCTGCATGTATTCTGATTCTGGAATATACATTTCTAGTGCATCTTCTAAACCTCTGATCATTGTCTTATATGTGGACGACATCACCATATTGGGAGGATCACTGGAAGAGGTAGAAACATGCAAAGCACAATTGCAAGCGCTGTTCCAGATGACGGACTTAGGGGAAATCAAGTTGTATCTTGGCCTCCACGTTACCAGAGACAGACACAATCGCTTACTTGAAATAGACCAAGAAGCCTACATCACTGACATCCTTGACCATTTTCACCTAACTGACTGCAATCCTACCACAACACCACTTCCTCCAGGTTCTTCTCCCATCAAAGCTGACAGCAGCCACTCTGCAGCCCCTTCACTTCACTCTGAATATCAACAACTCATCAGTTCATTGCTTTATGCCACAATCGTCTCACGACCAGATATTGCCTTCACCATCATGAAGTTGTCACAGTTTTTAATGAACCCTCTCCCCTCTCATCTAACCTTGGCATGGCACATCCTACAGTACCTCAAGGGGACAATCCATCACCACCTGTGGTATGATGGCAACAGCCGTACTGGCTTTGTTGGTTACTCAGACTCAGATTGGGCCACTGACCTCAATGACTGCAAGTCTGTTGGTGCATTCGTCTTCCTGCTCGGGAATGGTGCAGTTGCCTGGTCCTCCAAAAAATGGCACACCATGTCCCTATCCTCTACGGAAGCCGAATACATGTCACTTTCGCAAACTGCTGCTCAAGGCATGTGGCTACAATCTCTGCTTGATGAGATTGGCTTTGGTTTTTCTTCCCCTCTTCTTTTATATGGCGATAACAAGGGCTCTATTGACATTGTGAATAATCCCGTTGTTACTTGAGGTATGAAACACATCAACATCCACCATCACTATATCCGCAATTGTATTTCTTCTGGTTCTGTCTCCATTCATTGACTCCCCTCTTCCTCCATTGTCACTGATATTCTCACAAAGTCTCTCATGCTCCCTCTATTCTCCATACATCAAGCACGTCTTGGTTTGTTTGAGTGTGTTTCCAGCATGGGGGGGTGTTGACATTTTCTGCTTAACTAATCTCTCCTTCCTCTTTCATCATTATACTGCACCACACGTCTCAAACACTCGTACACAGACATACACATGTATTCTACTGTACCACAGATGGTCCGTGCATTACAACACTTACTATAAGTAGACAGCCGTTGTATAGAGAATAATAAGAACTATTCAAAGTTCCCTTCTCGCACATGGCCTGCGCTCAACAGGAAATGCAGAGGGAAGCTCAGAATGCACTTTTTTGCAATGTGCTCAGATGGGGAAAAGAAGTCAAATTGTGGGTGGGGGGAATCTGTTCATTCTTGCTGACAATATGCTATCTAAATACAAGTCTAGCTCTAAGGCTGGAGCACAACAAAACAAAACAG
>QLPN01001723.1:0-13528 GCA_003314395.1 Albatrellus ellisii | reverse complement strand
AAAACAAAAATAACATGCAGGAGCTGACTGTGCCCACCAGCACAACATGGCAACTTGCCTGCCTGCCTGCCCCACCTGTGTCCACTCAAGACAGACAATGTGCACAATTGGTATGTATGTCCTTCCTGTGACCACTTGCATGCTCACATTGCCACTGTGTCAACAGCGTGCAGCCCTCTACTCACCTGCACTGCTGCAGTACGAGCAGCACCCCACATGTGGCCCAGTACCCCAAGAAGATATTTTGGTGTGTGTCCTTTTTCCTTGTGCTCCTTTCTGCTTACTGACACCCATGTGTGTGCACACACACACAGCCCATCAACATGGTAAGAAACTAAATGGTATAATTCAGAGCACCAGGCACACAAGGCAGTACACGCACATGTGCACAGTGTACTCTACCCTCACCTGCTGTTGTTATATAAGGTTCTTCACCAACTCTCATCTTATTTTCTTATCTCAAGATTTCCAGACTTTGATTTACATCTTATCATATCTTTCTTTGTCCTGATGCGTTTAGGTTCTAACTCCAGACATATACTGTACACACTCTTATAGTTCAGACTCCGCATTTACACATACTATAAAAGAGTTCCCGGGTGGCACAACTGCTTTCTTCAGTTGCTCATCTTGGACTCTAGGTACTGTAACTTTACTCTTACTCTAATTACTTAGTTGCTCATCTCGGACTCTAGTCCCCCACTTAGTGTGGTGTTTGTAGTGCTCCTCTATTAATCACAAGTCACCTTCTATTGAAGTTTAACACCTGCACCCCACACAGTCCCATATCGCCTGCGTGTGGTGTCCTACCCTGCATGCAGTCCCTACCACCTGCGTGCGGTGTCCTACCCCACCCACATGTGGTCCCCTACTGACTGCACACACAGTCCCATGCGACCTGTGTGCAGTCTCCTACCACCCACGCATGCAGTCCCTACCACCTGCACGCACAGGGTCTCCTACCACCTGTGTGTGGTCCCATACCACCCACATGAGGTGTCCTACCCCACCCACATGCAGGGTCTCCACCAGCATCTGGGGTCTCTGCCCATGCACAGCCCTTTGCTGCCCATGCCACCACAGTATGAACAGTGCTGCTGCTGCTGCACTGCATGCCACATTTTTCCTTTCTTTCATTCATCCTCAACTTCCCTACAACAGAACTATCAATTATATTCAACTTTCTGTCTGTTGTTCATCTACTTCTGCTTATCTATCATTGTTTCCTTTTATTCTCTGTTGCAATCCAACAACTATTTATTCTGTCTTGACATTTACCAGACATTTTGGTGGCTTCTGTTCATACCATCTTTTTAAACAATAACATGTTGGGTGCAATGTTCAGGCTATGTTTTTCTGTATTGAATTATGCTGTTGTATTGATGACTATTGTTGTGCCTCCAAGTAGGCTGGGTACTTTAGCTGTACAATCATGTTGGTCTTACTTCTATTTTATGCATCCACACTTAAATGCTTTGGCAGTGCTGACTACCATATTTTCTATTTTACTTTCCTTTCACACAGGTCCAGTTGATGGACAGGGACACATGTGAGTAGTCATCATTATCAGTACAATACACCTGCACAGGCTTTGCCAATGGGTATGCCTGGGTATGGGTATGGGTATGGGTATGAGTCTATTAGTTTTCCAGTCTACAACAATATTGCTTTGTGCTTTCACAGTTTAAGAGGTGTTTTTTTCTGCCCTTCTATCTATTTGTAATCTACAATACTACTTCATACCATCATTGCTATATATATGGGTTTTCATGGGTGATAGCCACTGAAGATCAATAGGGATAGGGACAGGACAGGGACACTGTTGAGGAATGTTGCAACTTATTTAACTATGTCTGATTCAATTAATGTTGCAATGCATTAGGTCTGTACTCTATAGCTGGAGAGGCAATTGTAATTGGTCTGTAGATAGATAAGGTAATGTGTCAGCTGGAGACATAATTGGAAATGGTCTGTAAATTGGACTTGATCTGTAGATAGATAGAGTACTATTTTCTGTTGCAATGAGCTGCATATACTTTCACAGATGATGTCTTATGATATGATGTTGCAATGCAACAAGTTTTTACCTAGGGATGGGGACAGTGATGGGCAGGGACAGGGATATGACAGGGACATTGGTGAGGAATGTTGCAATGCAATAGGTCTTTACTTTATAGTTGGAGAGGTAATTGGAATTGGTCTGTCAGTTGGGGTTGGTCTGTAAATTGGACTTGGTCTATAGATAGATAGAGTACTATTCTCTGTTGCAATGCAACAGGTTTTTACACTAGTCTATATTATTAGGGAAGCATGGTCATTAGTTAAAAATTCCACATGGTTTTTCTCGCTTACCCGACTCCACTCCAATTGTGTGTGCAGCAGCATGGCATGTGTGTGGCACAGTGTGCCAGTGCAGTGCAGCAGTGTGTTTGGGTTTTTTACAACTGCTCACACTGCATGCGCTGGCTGCTCACCAATGCTATGATGCCTGAGCCTCTACCCCCACACTGCATGTATACTGGCTGCTCACCAGCTTCATTACACCTGGGCTTCTACCCCCACACTGCATGCACTGGCTGCTCCCCACTGCCACATGCTGCATGTGCTGGCTGTCAAACATTGTCATCACACCTGGGCCTGGACCCCTATGCTGCATGTAGTGGCCATCACCACCACCATGTGCTGCATATGCTGATTGGCTATCTTTTTTATTATAACAAAAAGCAGGAGCTGACTCATTTACTCTCCCCACAGACTATACTGAAACTGCATGCAGTCCCCTACTTGCCCATGCAGCCACCATCTGAACAGCATGCCATGTGTGGCCCAGTACTGCACCCCCACCATGGTGTGCCCAACAGGCACTGTGCGGCTGAGGTACTGGCCAGCAACTGCACAGTGCACAAGGCTGCACAGGCCTGCACTTACCCACCTGCACCTGCATATGTGCCCATGCCACTGCTGTACCAGCACAGCATGGCAGCTTTCTTGCCACCCACATCCACTCAAGATGATGTGGGCAACTGGTATGTCCTTTCTCCCATTCCCATCTGCACACACACATCACCACCATCTCCACAGCATGCCACCCCCTGTCTGCCCATGCTGCTGCTGTACAATCAGCACATGGCCACCACCTGCCTACCCATGCTGCTGCTGTGCCAATACAGCATGGCCACAGACTCCTTGCCCATGCCACCACTATACCAGCACAGCATGGCAACTTGCCTGCCCACCCCACCCACATCCACTCAAGATGATGTGGGCAATTACTATGTCCCTCCTATTCTCACCTGCATGCTGATGTTGCCACTGTCTCAACAGTGCGTGGTTCAATGCGGATGCGCAGCTGTTCACAATTGCAAGCACCATGAAGTGGGACCAGATGTAGCTATTTCTTTCCACTCACTTTCTCTTTCCCAGATTTTTTATTTTTATTTTTATTCTTATATTTATTGCTGATGCAGTGGCAGCAGATCCACCTCCCATCAATGACAGCATTGGTGAACTTGGCTGATGTTGGGCATGCCACTGGGGCACATGTGGTCACTGTACCAGCACAGTGTGGCAACTTACCTGCCTGCCCCACCTGCATCCACTCAAGATGATGTGGGCAATTGGTACATCTGCCCTCCTGTACCCACCCATGCACCCATGTTGCTGCTGTCTCAACAATGCATGGCTCCCTACTTGCCCACCCATATATGCACTGCACTGCCACCATACCAGCATAGCATGGCCACTTGCTGGCTCACCACCCACATCCACTGAAGATGATGCAGGTGATTGTTATATGGCCACCACCGGGCCACCCACACTGCCGCTGTGCCATGCCAATACAGTGTGGCCACCACCTTGCCCATGCCATCACCATACCAGCACAACATGGAAACTTACACACCCACCCTGCCCACATCCACTCAAGATGACACAGGTGATTGGTATGTCCCTCCTACTCCCACCCACATGCCCATGTCACTGCTGTGTCAACAGTGTGCAGCTGTCTACCTACCCACACTGCTGCTGTACAAATAGCATGGCCACCACCTCCTCACCCACACTGCCACTGTGCGGTGCACCACACATTCCTCCTGTGTGCACACTTGCAGATGAACATTGTGCCTTCTTTTTCTTTTCTTTCATTCATCCTCAACTCACATACAAAGCCTCAGCTTCCCTACAAAAGAACTATCGATTATATTCAGCTTTGTGCCTATTGTTCATCCACTTCTGCTTACATCTATCTTTCTTTCCTTTTATTCTCTGTTGTAATATATATATATATACAACTGTAGTCATATCTTATTAGTTGATGTTGTAATGCAACAAGTATTTGTTCTATCTTGACATTTTGCACACCTCTTGGTGGGTTCTGTTCATACCATCTTTTTAAACAATGACATGTTAAGCAGAATGTTCAGGCTATGTTTTTTCTGTATTGAATCATGCTACTGTATCCATGAGTATCATTGTGCCTGCAAGTAGGCTAGGTACTTTGGTTCTACAATCATGTCGGTCTTTCTTCTACTTTTATCTATCTACACTTACATGCTTTGGTAGTCTTGATTACCATATTTTCTCTTTTTACTTTCCTTACACACATGTCCAGTGTTCCTGGGCTGATGAACAGGGACATGTATGAGTACTGATCATTGTCAGTACAATCCACCTGCATAGGCTTTGCCAATGGGTATGCATGGGTATGGGTGTGGGTATGATTCTATTGGTTTTCCAGTCTATATCAGTAACCATACAGTTGATGTTTCTGTTCTGCTTTGTGTTTTCACAGTTTAAGAGGTGTTTTTTTTTCTGTCCTTCTATCTATTTGTAACCTACAATACTACTGCATGTCATCATTGCTATGAGTATGTGTTTTTATGGCTGATAGCCAGTCAATGTCAACAGGGATGGGGACAGGACAGGGACAGGGATGGGGACAGGATGGGGGCATTGGTGAGGAATGTTGCAATGCAATAGGCCTTTACTCTATAGCTGGAGAGGCAATTGGAATTGGTAATATGTCACCTGGAGAGATAAGTAGAATTGGTCTGTAAGTTGGGGTTGATCTGTAGATAGATAGAATACTATTTCCTTTTATTTTCTGTTGCAATAAACTATGTACACTTTCACAGATGATACTTTATAACTCAATGTTGCAATGCAACAGGTTTTTACACTAGTCTATATTATTAGGGGAGCTCAGTTTGTAAGCAGTGTCATATTAGGGAAAAACTGAGTGTAATGAGGCCAACACATGGTTTTTTTGAGTTTGAAGTGCTACTGCTAAGACTGTCCTCCCCTGGTGTGGCACACTGCATGTGGCAGTGCAGCATGAGTGTGGCATGCCACACCCAGCATGCCAGCACAACAAGTGGCACTGCACAGCAGCACATCCTGGCTTCACACCCTCCCTCCTATGCTGGTGTGTCAGGACGCGTTTATTTTTCTCTTAATTATACGATTTCTTTTATCCTTATCGCTCAAGATCTACACAAGATATCTTATCAGATCCTGTAGATCTTATCGCGATTACATATGACTCATTTCCATTTCGTCATCGGCCCGCTTACTATACAAGTATGACACGTATTCTCACAGTCGCTTACAGAGCTTCTCACAGATGCTGCGCATCCTTACTGATGCTGTGCAAGTTGCTTACTGATAGTTCACAGGAATGCTGCGCATTCCTTTATGATATACCTGCCCTACAGTACATACATGGTCCATGCACAGGTTTCCTTTAGTATATATACTTCAGCTGTATCGTAGTTACTCTTCAGCTGAATACATCTGGGATATCCGTTTGCACAAGCGTGACCTTGCTGGCAAATGTCGGCCTCACAATTGTATTCAGCTCTCTTCCTTGCAACCTCACACACGTCCACTCCTATCATCATCACTCCCCTCCCTCCTCACTCAAAGAGAGTGTTGTATTGTTATAGTTCTCGAATTCTTCATAGTTCAGCTGCAGTGCCGGGCCGTACATTGCCTCAGCGAGCAGTGCAAGGGTGTCTACCAATTAGTGGGGCACCGAAGATCTCTCTGACAACCGTTTGGACCAGAGATACTATAACTTTTACTATATCAAGATCTCTTTCGTAGTAGTCGTAGTACTTAGCACAACTACCTATATTCCACTTCCACTCTGCGTTTGAAAGGCTTGTTCCCTTGAAAAAGGAACAAAGAGTTTTCACTTCACGCAGTTTTAATTTTCACCATTCCGAAAGTACTTCGTTCGGAAAAAAGAACTAGGTCTGGCAAGTCATACGCCAGACTTACTTCTTTACCTCCACCCACACGTCCACGCACTTCCCAAGCTCTTGTCCGCTTCTACGGCAACGCATTCGAATATCGTCGACAACAAGCAATCTGGTTTTATAAACTCCATAACCCATACTACGCCACTCATCCTGAAGAATTCCCGTGGCATTTCTTTCCTCACTACTGGGAAAGAACCAGCCCATATTATAATTCGCTCCCCCAACAATTCATCTTCAGGGGAGAAGTCATCAGATGAGCGGTCCGTCAAACTGGCAAGTACGAGAACCAACATCGATAATACCAGATTCATCAGAAGAAAGAATGGACGACAATCGAATCAACCCAATAGCATCCCGGATAGTGGATCTGGAGGATACGCTGGAGATAATGAGGCATGAACTCGAACAATCAAAGTTAGCGCAACAACAACAACAATCACATCAATTGGAAATGGGGAACGCATTGGTCGAGATCACCAAATCCTTGGCCAAAATAACATCGATGCTATCCGTCCCCCAAACCCAAACACCACCTTTGACAAACATCTCTGGCCTCACTGCCACCCACACGGGCCACGTATTTGCCCAACACCGGGTAAAAGTTTCGTCACCTACTCCATACTCGGGGAAGTGAGACAAACTTGACTCCTTCATACAAGAATTATTTCTTGTATTCGCAGCAAATAAAATGTGGACTGATAGCGACAGAATCACATATGCCCTATCGTATATGATAGGAGGAAGCGCAGAAGCCTGGAGAAATCTAGTAGTTGCGAAACAACGATTACACGAAGCAAATCCAAACAACCCATCATATCCAGAACCCTTCACAAATTGGATGGACTTCGATGTAAAATTGAGAGCGCAATTCGGTGATCCAGATGAAGCACAAACGGCGCAACAACAGTTGCACAAATTACGTCGAGGAAAATCGGCGGAAGAATTTACTACGGAATTTCTTTTGGTAGCAGCCAAAACAAAATATGACAATGAAGCACTCATCGACTGCTTCAAAAGAGGACTAAACGTAGACCTTCTCCAAAGAATTTATAACATCAATCCTCCTCCTTCAACGTACTTATCATGGCAGCAAATGGCACAGAGTACAGATCGACATATGAGAGAGTTTAAGCAGCTGGTTGCAGATAGGGGATCCTCAAGCTGGGGACCCAGATACAACCGCAATGCTACTCAAACAAATGTCACTAATCCTTCTGCAAGTCATAAAGCTAGCAATGAAATGGTACCGATGGACGTAGATCGAGCACAAAGACGCCGAGAGATTATTTGCTTCAATTGCAGAGAAAAGGGGCATATATCATGAGATTGTCCGCAGAAGAAGAAGGAGAAGTTGCGCACCATTCATGAGCAGATTAGGGGTATGACCACAGAGGAATTTGCGCAGATGTTGAATGATGAAGCGATTAAGAAAATCGCAAAGGAAGCGGGTTTTGGAAGGGACGAGCAGTAGATGTCGCTACCTCGTCCAATCGATTCTCAGTACTTACACCAGATGACGGTGCTGTTGACCACGCCAATGTATGTGATCCCATTGAAATATTTAATCACATTGCATCAGGAGAAAAGACTGAGAAAGAGACATCAGAGAGTATGCCCTCTCTAGAAAAAGAAAAGCACGTTATCATGGGGACACGAACGGAATTACCCATGATAGAATTAGAAGTCAAACGACCAGACAATGGACAAACGATTACTATTCAAGCCTTAGTTGATTCAGGAGCAACAACTTGTTATATAGACGAAGAATTTGTCAAAAATAATCGTCTAATTACAAAGAAACTCCCAATCGCTATTCCAGTCTATAATGTTGATGGAACAAGAAACGAACGGGGTTCCATCAAAGAAACTGTGGATCTTATAGTCAAAATACAAAATCACACAGAAAGGAATACGTTCTGTGTCACAGGATTAGGAAAAGTCAACCTTATCCTTGGAGAAACATGGCTAAAGATCCACAATCCAGAAATAGATTGGGAAATGGGCAGAGTAAAATTTACTAGATGTCCACGACATTGTCATGTCAGAATAGTCATGGAACGAAAAGAATGCAAACAGAAGAAGAAGGAAATTCCTGAATTGAAAGAAGTTGACGATGAAGAAGAAGACACAATAGGAAAAGAAGACAAAGTACTATGTGTCATGATCGGGAATCCCGAACTGAAAGCGTCCATATCAAACATATCTCAGGACTTAGCAATAGAAGCAGAAAGACGAAAGATCAAGAAATCTTTTGAAGATATAGTACCAAAGGCATACCATGGCTTTAAATCAGTTTTTGCAAAAGAATCATTCGACGAATTACCTCCCAAAAGGATATGGGACCATGCAATCGAATTAAAGCCAAACGCAAAAATGCATATGGGAAAGATCTACAATCTTTTGTTTACCGAGCAAAAAGAACTAGAGAAGTTTATCGAAGAAAATCTGAAATCAGGACGAATTAGACCATCAAAATCACCAATGGCCTCTCCCTTCTTCTTCATCAAAAAGAAATCAGGAGAGTTACATCCTATTCAAGATTATCGATGCCTAAACGAGATTACAATCAAAAATTCATATCCATTACCACTCATCTCAGAATTGATTGATAAACTCAAAGGGGCAAAATACTTCACAAAGCTCGATATCAGATGGGGCTATAACAATGTTCGTATAAAAGAAGGAGACGAATGGAAGGCTGCCTTCATTACAAATCAAGGATTATACGAACCTCTTGTTATGTTTTTCGGACTTACCAATAGTCCCGCCACATTCCAAACGATGATGAATCATCTCTTCAGAGAGTTGATAGCAAAAGGAAAAGTGGTGGTCTATATGGATGACATCCTAATCTTCACAGCGACGATTGAAGAACATAGGATCATAGTGGAAGAAGTGTTGAAGATATTACGCGACAATAAGTTATATCTGAAACCAGAAAAATGCGACTTTGAGAAAACGGAAATCGATTACCTTGGACTAAAAATCTCCTTTGACAAAATCATGATGGACCCTGTCAAAGTTCAAGGGATCGCAGAATGGCCAAAACCAACCTCGGTCACAGAAGTTCGCTCTTTCCTCGGTTTCACCAACTTTTATCGACGTTTTATCAGAGGATTCTCTGATATAGTGAAACCCCTCAATTCACTACTACAAAAAGACGTCAAGTGGCATTAGGATTCAGAACAACAGGAATCATTTGAAAATCTCAAAACAGCGTTATGTTCTAAACCTGTTTTAGTATTTCCTGAACCCAATCGCCCTTATCTTGTAGAAGCGGACAGCTCAGGTTATGCTATGGGAGCAGTATTATCACAGATGAGAGATGACGAAAAGTGGCATCCAGTGGCATATATCAGCAAAGGATTATCACCTGCGGAAAGAAATTACGACATCTATGACAAAGAGATGTTGGCTGTTATATGTGCACTGGAACAATGGAGACACTATCTAGAAGGAACAGATAGTCCAGTTCAGATCCTTACGGATCACAAAAACCTAGAGTACTTTATGAGTGCCCAGAAATTGAACCGTCGCCAGGCTCGATGGTCTCTATTTCTTTCTAGGTTCAACATCCACCTTTCTCACAGACTGGGAAAGAGTTCAGCCAAACCAGATCTCCTCTCGAGACGAGCAGATCATAAAGAGGGGGTGGAACATGACAATGAGAATGTCATCCTGCTAAAACCCGAATTTTTCAAAACAAATAATTTGGTCGATAGCACTTGCACATCCCAAATTATAGATAAACACATCATAGCAGTGATGGCAAACAACATTCCACTTCTTCAGAAGATCGCAGACGAACAGGAGAAAGACGGAGATGTCAAAATGTGGGCAGAATTATCAGCAGACGAATGCAAAATGGCAACTATAGCAGGATGGGGACAAAATAAAAAAGGATTACTCACGTTCAAAGACAAAATCCTAGTCCCTGATAGTTGCAGAGTAGAAGTCATAAAATACTGCCACGACACTCCAATCGCAGGACATCCAGGACAATGGAGGACACTAGAGCTAGTGTCAAGAACATTTTGGTGGAAGGGAATGGCAGCGTATGTCGGAAAATACGTCAAAAGTTGTGATATTTGTCAGAGAACGAAAACAATCACAAAGAAACCACAAGGCGAATTGACGCCAAACGAAATACCGTCAAATCCATGGCAAATCATATCCACAGACCTCATCACACAATTACCTGAAAGCCAAGGATACGACTCCATACTCGTGGTTGTTGATCGTTTCTCTAAAATGATACACATCATGCCAACAACATCAGACATAACAGCAGAAGGAATAGCGAGGATGTTCAGAGATAACATTTGGAAACATCATGGACTTCCTGAAAAGATCATATCAGATCGGGGACCACAATTTGCTTCCAAAATGATGTGAGAGCTAAATCAATTACTAGGCATAAAAACTGCTTTATCCACCGTCTATCATCCTCAAACCGATGGTCAAACAGAACGAATAAATCAAGAGATTGAACAATATCTCAGAATATTCGTTGATCATCGACAATCGGACTGGATGAATTGGCTGCCAATGGCAGAATTTTGCTATAATAATAGAATCAATGCCTCGACAAAATACTCTCCATTTATGATCAATTCTGGACAAAATCCTCGTATGGGTTTTGAATTGGGCAAGACGTCCTCTATCAAATCGGTAGAAAATTTTGTAGAAGGAATGAAGAGAACAAGAGAAGATGCAGAATCAGCACTAAGGAAAGCGGCTGATGATATGAAGAAGTACTACGACACTCACAGAGGAGTAACACCCAAGTATGAAATTGGAGACAAAGTTTGGTTAGATGCGACAAACATTCAAACAGGAAGACCAACGAAGAAATTAGATCATAAACGACTTGGACCCTATCCAATCGAACAAGTATTGTCAAACAATACATATAGGCTGACATTACCCAAGTCTATGAAAATTCATCCTGTCTTCCACGTCGTAAAACTATTACCTTATACTCCAAATGAAATCCCGGAACGAATCGTAAAACCTCCTCCTTCTCCAATCATCAAAGACGGTATCGAACAATACGAAGTTGAAACAATTTTGAATAGCAGGAAGAACAAAGGGAAAATTCAGTACCTTATCAAATGGAAAAACTACCCAGAAGACGAAAATTCCTGGGAACCAGCTACGAATATTCTCAAAGACGTACCAAAGCTGGTTAAAGAATTCCATTTAAAACATCCCCTTGCCATACGCACTATTCAAAAATGTTCAATACCAGTCAAACGACTCTCAGAAACAGCCAAATTACCTACATGAGGATCTGAGCATGCAGCTGGATTAGATCTCTACAGTGCCGAAGAAATCATCATTCCCTCACATAGTCAAAAATTGGTTGACACCCAAATCGCTTTAGCTATACCAGACCATTGTTATGGCCGTATTGCGCCTCACAGTGGTTTGGCTGTTAAAAACTCTATCCATATCGGTGCGGGTGTCATTGATTCAGATTATAGGGGAATTTTGAAAATACTCATCGTCAATCTCGGCACTGAAGATTTCAAAATCAATATTGGAGATCATATTGCTCAATTGATCCTCGAACATATCTCTATTGCTGATGTTCTTGAAGTCAAATCATTGGATGATACTAGTCGAGGAGAACAAGGATTTGGTTCTACAGGGATTGCATATGCTCGTCGAGTCGTCTCACCCTAAAAGAGGGGGTATTTGTCAGGACGTGTTTATTTTTCTCTTAATTATACGATTTCTTTTATCCTTATCGCTCAAGATCTACACAAGATATCTTATCAGATCCTGTAGATCTTATCACGATTACATATGACTCATTTCCATTTCGTCATCGGCCCGCTTACTATACAAGTATGACACGTATTCTCACAGTCGCTTACAGAGCTTCTCACAGATGCTGTGCATCCTTACTGATGCTGTGCAAGTTGCTTACTGATAGTTCACAGGAATGCTGCGCATTCCTTTATGATATACCTGCCCTACAGTACATACATGGTCCGTGCGCAGGTTTCCTTTAGTATATATACTTCAGCTGTATCGTAGTTACTCTTCAGCTGAATACATCTGGGATATCCGTTTGCACAAGCGTGATCTCATCCCTTTGTTAGCTCTCATCTTCTCCTTGATACATTGTGTGACCTTGCTGGCAAATGTCGGCCTCACATGGTGTGCTTGCTCACCACCCACATCCACTCAAGAGGATGTGGGGAATTGGTATGTCCCTTCCCTTTCTTCTGGAATGTCTCCTGTGCATTGATGCATTTTTTCACTGTGGTGTAGGTGGGCCCAGCAGTGCATGGTGTTCAGCAAGCCACTCAGCATGCAGGCAGTCATCAGGGTGAAGCTAGCAGCCATGACTGCACAGGTGGAGGCAGAGCAGAACTGGCTTGAGAGCATCACACACCAGATGAATTATGTATGCCCCCTCCCCTTCAATCAAAAACATATGCACCAAACATGTCCCTCTGACCTCTCTCACAGATGTCATATGCAGAACAAGCTGACAAGCTCACAGGGCCCATCAGCCTGTTTAAGCAGTGTGTCCCCCTCCACACTCATCTACTGACCATCATGACTGACATGCTGAGGATGCCACCACAGGTTCATCACATGCTCTGGGTGTGAGATGGCAGGGGATGTGACACAGATATTTGGTGGGTGGGTGATCACAAAGACAGGGATGGGCTGATTTATTGAAAATGTGCATCCTGTGCCCTCTCTATCACATTTTTCTC
Organism: Albatrellus ellisii; assembly: GCA_003314395.1. NCBI lineage: Eukaryota > Fungi > Basidiomycota > Agaricomycetes > Russulales > Albatrellaceae > Albatrellus > Albatrellus ellisii. Next base: position 531 of record QLPN01001723.1, on the reverse strand, counting down.
CCATCCTGCATCTTACAACCAACCTCCATCCCCCACTGCCTTCTGTGCTCACCATCCACATCCTGCACAGTTCCACTGCATGTCACCATACGATGCAATTCTGTTGGGGGCATGCTGTCTGACAAGGATCCTGCAGTGTTGAAGACAAATTTTATCACAAAGTACGTCATTATGATTGCTGATTCTGTTTAGAATGTCTCAGGTTTTGCAGAGAGTCACCAGGGAACTTTGCAAGACTATACAAACAACATGTGTTGGAGGGCAGGCACCTTATCAAACTTGGACCAGGAAACAATGACACTGCTCGGGATGCACTGGCAATGTGGCCAGGCACATTCTCAGCATGATGAGGATACAATATGCACACTGAAGGAAGAATGCATTCTGTAGGTGGTCTACAGGTTGGCAGTGGTATCAATGAAGATAACACATTAAGATGGCTGGAGTACGGCACCAGCAAGGTGAACAATGTTGCACTGCTGATGCACCATATGATCTTACTGCTCTCTGAGCACAGGTTATCATGACTTC
>QLPN01001722.1:28827-40366 GCA_003314395.1 Albatrellus ellisii | reverse complement strand
ACCAACGCCTTGTCCTCATTTTCCTAATGGTAGTATAATGGTCACCTCATAAACGCTTCCAACGACCTTGATAGGCACAATACCTTGAAGAATTGTAGCGCGAACTCCACCCAAGCATGCATCTTGCCGTGGCTGGTGATTCGTACTCCGTGGTGTTCCAAAGCACTCAATTCGATGTTGTGCGTTCCAGGCAAAGCCATCGCAGACAGGATTGTGAAAGAAAGTCAAACGAGCCGCGAGTCGCCGGATAGCGTTTGGGATTGGAAGATGAGCTAGTCACTTTTCGAACTTTAACAACCAAGCAATTTCAAAGCATACCAACGTGTCATCGTCTCTCACCGACCTGACCGTGTATCTTTCTTCACAAATTCTTTGAAATGACCAATGCGACAATGACTGCATATATTTCGTTGACATAAGCCGATTCTTCACAAACTTTATGTGTTGCCGCGGGTGCGTTGGTTACAAAGTGGCTGTACCCCTCTTCCATCAGTTACTACAAGGTGTAAACTGTCATTTTCACCTTTATTCACTTTCTCATCCTGGCTAAGTCTACCTGCGCATACATTCCTGTTTTCGAGTGGTTCACGTTGCTTTCGTCTCAACGACTATGGTAGCTCATACTTTCGATCCTGGTCTGACCACTGGCTCATGGCATTGACTGCATATGTTGCAGACGAGTCGGCTAGATGGCTACCTACCTCTCTCGACCGATTCGGATGAGGCGCAGCCAGATGCCTCCCAGCCTCTCTTCCCGGGACATGTTCATAAGGTCTCGAGCGTGGACCTGCATGGAGGCAGCCTGACCATACATCCAGACGGCGCGGGCTACAGCTACGCTTACGGTCCGAAGGGCCTCGCCGGTCTCCTGCATAACTCGTACGCTCTACGATGTGCAATGTTTGCATCGATCGGCGGGCTCCTGTTTGGATACGACCAAGGGGTCATGGCCAATGTTCTCGTGATGAAGGACTTCACCCACAGGTGGCCTATTGGCCCCTGGGAACAAGGGCTGATGAGTGCGTTCTTTCAACTGGATGTGGGAATGGTACTGATCCTTTCAATCACATAGCGGCGGTCCTGGAGCTGGGGTGCATGTTTGGTACACTTATATCAGGGACGATTTCCGATGCATATTCGCGACGTACTTCTATTGTTCTTGCATGTGGTGCGCAAGCTTTCTTTGTTTTTCCACCCCTAGGCGTCGTGTCGTGTTTAAAATTTTCATTATTCGTCCTGTAGTCGTTTTTCTCATAGGATCCGGCCTACAGTGCGGAGCACAGTCCCCCCAACATATCGTCTTTGGTCGTGCTGTTGGTGGCCTTGGAGTCGGCGCGCTAAGGTAAACTCCCCGCAGTATAGCGGAGAAATGTAGTCTGAAGCCGACACACAGCATGCTATCGCCTTTATACATGGCAGAGATCAGCCCTCCGGAAGTTCGAGGTTCTCTCCTCGCTCTGGAGCAATTTTCCATTGTGTTAGGCTGCGTTGTCGGTTTCTGGACGGGATTCTTCACACGGAATGGTATGCAACACTCCATTGAATTCATGTAAGATGTCGACGCGGTCTTTGTTCAGTGGGAGGTTCTGCGTCATGGCGTATACCGTTGGGACTTCAATTGCTGCCTGGTGTTCTCCTTGCTGTTGGGTCCTTCTTTCTCCCTCCCTCTCCTCGTCTTCTCGTCGCACAAGGAAAGCAAGAAGCTGCTCTCATGGCCCTCGCGAGATTGCGTCTTCGGTCACTTGACGAAGCGAGGATCGACCCACTGATACAGGTGATCCAGGGCATCTGCCTTTGTTCGACAAGCTTCCATACCTCATGTTTAGATCGAAATGCTGGAGATGCAAGTCGAGGGGAGCTTTTTGCAGCAGACATCGAAGAGTTCTAACATGAGTGGTTTGCGAAAAGAAGCTTTTGCCTGGGCCAGATTGTTCGATCGGCGGTATATCGATCGAACATTGATCGGCGTCATGGTCATGTTTTTCCAGCGTGCGTTGTGCTTTGCCTTGGTCGATCATCGTCCTCAAATATTCGTCTTTTCAGAATGGAGTGGAATAAATGCGTTTATATACTATGGCCCGATGCTCATGCGCGATCTGGGTTTGACTGGGGACTCCATAAACCTGCTTGTCTCGGGCGGTGTGAATATCGTGCAATTTTTCGCCGTCTTGCCTGTCATCGTGTATATTGATCAATACGGTAACGTCCAGACATTCGATATGGCGCCATGTCTTCGTCGCTGAGCCATGATTCAGGGAGGAAAGTGCTGCTGCGATTCGGTAGCACAATAATGACGTTTGCACACCTCATGATCGCTTTACTTGTACGGCTTACCGGTCCTGATGACCTCTATGATGTAACGTTGACCCCTCAATCAACAGATACATCAATTCGAAGATGATTGGGTCCACCACCGCACCGCTGCGTGGGTTGCAGTTGGGTATGTGCATTTTGGATAATTAGTGAGGCATGTCTGACGATTTGTTGTGAAGTTGTGTATATCTCTTCACAGCAGCTTATGGCGTGAGCTTCGGGCCCGTGGGTTGGGTTTTGCCTTCCGAAGTATTCCCTTTGTCTATGCGGGGAAAGGGTGTATCGTTATCAACGACATCAAATTGGTTGAACAACTGTGCGCGGATTACTGGCAGCGCATTGATACATGGCTGATGTCGTCCTTGCAGTCTTGATTGGGTTGGTTACACCAGGACTTATAATGGTGTCTCCTGCGTAAGTTTTCTTGAGATCGCTCACCGTCCTTGATGATCGGAAACCGTTGTCTTTATACAGCGGGACTTTTGCGGTATTCGCGAGTGCTTGCTTTGCTGCATACCTATGGTCTACGTACATCGTGCCGGAAACTGCGAATGTGCCCTTAGAAGAGATGGACGCTGCGTTTCGGTCAAGAGTTGGACAGGAAGATATGCAGTTGAAGAGACAGGTTGGTACTTATGTGGCTCTTTATGGTGATTGCTGACGGGTCGAGCGTGGAAAATGATGTAGATTGAACGTGACATGGGTTTACACAATCTTATTCGGACGTTGACTGGGATTAGTGAATGACAGCTTAAGAGAGTACCCGGTGCTCCACACATTATACTAACTTAATAGGAGGGGGAAACAATAATAACTTGATATCCCACGACGTTGACTCTGCAGACAATTGTCCTGCACCCGAATGCTACCTTGTTACAAGGCACACAATGACGGCACTGATTTCAGTTCAGTCATTCAAAGCAGTCTCCAAGGTGAACATTGGACGATGAGAGATAAATGTCTTGCAGGTACTCTATCGAAGCTCTCCACTCTCCTAGCCACCGGCGATCTCGATCACAAACACACTGGGTGCACGGGGGTTGCCCACACAGTGGCCGCATTAACCGCTTCTGCTGGACCTCACCCTCTGTCCCCTTCTTCCTCCACCTACGGTTGTACCGTCTGGCCATTGGTGCTGCGGCTTGTCCACAGATCACCATCTGCTCTTTTTCTCCTTTTCAGTGCAACCCATACAACATCCTCCATTTCCTCCCTTCGTCAACCCCGCTCGTTTTATATCCGACGTTATCTGGAATCCACCTGCCTTGCTTCGACCTCTCCCCGTCTGTCGTTCGTTCATGGCCCCCTTCACTCAACTCTATGCCCGCGACGCAGGCGACGTTGGCTCGTCTCCAAAGCTCCCTACAACGGCCATCGTTGGACTCGTCTTTGCGGGTGTTGTCGTGGTCGCTTTTCTGTTGTGGATTGCTGTGCACTTTTACAGGAGAAAGGCTCGAAGGGCGAGGGAGAATGAGAGGGAGGGAAGCTTCTTGAATGTGAGAGGGCTCGTGAAAGAGGGCGACGAAAACCCGCCGTTGGCTAGGCGAGTCTTCTTCGGCCTCACTGCTGATGCTGTGCTAATCTTAGATACACAATCGCTCCAGTGGTCCGGCAACGTTTTCTCGGAGTCAGTTAACGGCCGACATTGTGATGCCTAACAAGTCCATCGTGCGCCCCACGGCAACGAAGGAGGAGATCATTCAGTATCATACCCAGGCTGGAACGTTGACCCGACCCTTCTCTTGGGCTTTGCAGTCCACTGCAGAAGACAGGCCGCGGCTGGCTCCTGTCCTGCCCTCCTTACCACCCATCGCGCGTGCCCGAACTGATTCCGCCTCGCTCTTCGGCAGCCAAAACTCGACCCCCAGTTCGGTTCTCAGCACTTCCTCGCATACCATTGAGAAGCGCAAGGTGCGGCAGGTGTTTAAGCCTGTTCTTCCGGATGAGCTGGTGATCGGCGTGGGCGAGAGGCTTACCGTCGTGCTGTCGCTCGATGATGGTTGGTGCATTGTTGGCAGGGACAGCATGCTCAAGCCGGGCGACGTGGAGATGGGTGCCGTGCCAGCGTGGTGCTTTGTAAAGCCTGTCAAGGGCGTCAAAGCAGAGCGCCCCATGCGTAGCTCCAGTCTAGGCGTGACGGTGGATGCCGAGTCGGGGCCTGGGCCTTCGAATCGCCAATCGCTGATATCCTGGTCAAACTTCTATTGAACATCGATCTTTGCCTGATCTTTCTAGTATGCTGGTCTGGTACAGCCTTGGTACGTGTTGATTCGCTCGCATCTTGTTGTGTTATGTGTCCCGAGACCTGCTATGCACTCTCTCTGTCCTCCCTGCTCCCCTTGCGTACCTCCTGCACGTAATTTATCATCGTAGCCTTTCTTGCATTGCCGCCGTACAAGTAATAGTTACAGCATGTGTCCAGTTTATTCACATCGACGTCTAGACGACGGAAATCCAAATCATACCCATCTCTGGCACTTCCCCATACACACGTAATGCTATTCAACAGTGTACTTGTCGCCTCTGGTGGCCTATTCGTGCCCATGCCCATCGGGTCTTCCCGCGCTGGTCGTCGTTCAGAGGCTTATACCTGTTGCTAGTTGCTCCTGAGACCATCATATCTCAAGTAGTTCAGAATGTGCGACGACTGTAGGTACAGCCGGATGGGCAGCTGCCGATCCCTCAAAGCCGAGGTAGATATTTTAGCTCTTGAGGTGATTGAGCGAATATTCACACGAATATTCCTATGTTTGCCGTTATCCTTGCGATATCTGTCGCGTACTACAACCATCTCACGTGCTTCAGTCCCTCCGATCATGTGCTCCGCGGGCGCGCGACCATTTCTTAGGTGGTAGCAGTCATGGCCTCTCCTCCTCCCGCTCCCATTCACCTCATTCGGTCGCACACAGCCGCTGTGTCTGCGATATGGATCTCTGGCGACAATGAGAGGATTTATTCTGGAGATTTCTCAGGTCTCGTGGTCGTCACGTCTACGCGATCTCTGCGCCCCTTGGCTTCTTGGAAGGCACACACCGACTCGTTGCTGGGAATACAGGAATGGGAACGGGAAATTATTACGTATGTTCTTTTACTAATGGAAAATAGGTCGTCGTCTCACCATAGGATGTTTGTCCGTTGACTGCGCCGAAATATGAAGCCACGGACGTGACAACAAGCTGCATTTATGGAAGCGTCCTGAACAAAAAGCGACGACCCTTGGAGATGCAGCTTCCGTCCCGGGGTTGCCCGTCCCAGAACTGTCGTACTCTATGGATGTGAACGCGCTGAACTATTGCCGTTTCTCACTTCTGCCGTTGCATCATGAGCATTCACTTTTCAATGCTGCTGGAGCACGAGCACTCATAGCTGTGCCAAACCTCGTCGAGTCCTCCATGGTACAGAGACGTCCTTCCTGGGACTATATCAGCGGCAACGATGACGATCATTTCTGCATGATCTAGGCGGATATCTGGGCATTGCCTTCTAGAGGGCGCATCCATGCCGCGATTGGAAAGGGTGCATTGGACGCGTTCGGTTCAGGAAGGCTAGATGGAAGAGAAACGAGAAACGCAACCGGTAAACCCAGTCATTGGCTACTGTATTTGAGAACCAGACCATGATCCCGTTGAGTTCAGGAATCATAATGTCCCTGTGTCTTGTCCCCGCGTCGTCGTCATCGTCAGTAGAGGACTCTGACAGACGACTTCGTATCCTGGCATCCTACGAGAACGGCAGCGTCGCAATGTGGGAGTACCAAAATGTCTGCAAGGAGCGGTCCGTTGAAGGTATCGGTTGGGAGCGCAGCTGGACCTTCAAGTTACACGTCGAGAGCGGTGTGTAATTCTGTCCTGCTGGTCATCTGCGTGTATCCATGCTGATGCAATACTCCACGCACGCGTCCGGCGCAGTCATGGCCATGGCTTGTTCCACTTCCTTTAGTGTAGCACTGTCCATCTCCGCTGATCACCTGATCGGCCGATACGACCTGCATGTGTGTGCCTTTCCTTACATATGCTGAATCGTGGCAAAGTGTCCCCCATGCAGGCTCTCGACGCGGATCCGCATTCTTGCAGCTCGTCGTGCACCGCGCACAGAACAAAGCACCCTGGCAACGGCGCGCTGGCCCTGCGTGCCGACGCCCGTGTCTGTGCCGTCGGCGGCTGGGACGGAAAGCATGTACCATGTTGGAGCGTGCTGTAATTGCTGTTGATGTCATGATCCGCTGCAGGGTCCGGCTGTTCTCGACGAGGACACTCAAGCCACTTGGCACCTTGGCATATCATAGGAGTGGCGTGCAGGCACTCGCGTTCGCGTCTGCGCCTTTACATGGAGACCGCTCAAGTCCGGATTCGGATTCGGATTCGGATTTAGGAGACGCGATGAGTGCGGCAGAGAAGGTGAGCCGCGCGCGGTGGTTGGTCAGCGGTGGGAAGGATGGCCGGGTGGCGATCTGGGAGCTCATGGATTTTTGCGGCGGGAGGCAGTAGCGACTTATGGTTGGTGCGTGAAGCACTAGCCCTAAATCGTTCTTGGCTCTTCATTGATGTGGGCCCACCTTACCACGGCCCCGTATTGTATTTTCCCAAGATGATTACATTGCAAACAATGAGATATGACGGAAGGTGCCACACTTGTGTACAACGAGAAGTCCTTGTCGTGATAGGAATAATGTGGGGTTAAGAAGCTGATAGTCTGGTACAACGGTAACAATATGCATTGTGGGGAGTGAATGGGATGAGAAAAAAACATGATACAGAAAATAAGAAGGATAATAAGTGAGAACACCGCAGGAAACAAGCATAGGCGGGGCGCTTTGGCTAAGTTAAGACACGACTCGAAGGAGATTAGGGGTACAGATACGATGCAACAGCAGGTTGATCGGAGCAAACGGTGGTGTTACACTTCTATTTGTGGGACTCACAGCATCACAAATGACGCTCCGAGGATAAAGGAAGAAGAGTGGGCGTAGGACGTATCCGCTTTCAGACTAAGGCTGCCGATTTGAGGTAAGTTCGGAAGATGGAGTCGCGCACTGGGGGTGTGTACGCATGTCAGCTATGTGCAAGCGCGGGATCAAGCAGCACCGAACCTGTGGCGATAATGACGCGCGTTGCTTTGATGTCCTGATCGTACCTCGTCAGAATGAATCAATAATGGAGATGGACGCGCTCGCACCACGACGCTGGTCATGTGTATGTACAGGACGCGCTTTTGCTCGTTGTTCCTGCGGAATATCTGCAGGAAATGGGCGCGGAAGTATTGCACGACGGTCTGGAAGTCGTTCAGGCGGTTACCGTAGGAGGGAATGCTGTGCGAGGCGGTACAATTCAGACCTGTGCATGTGAATTACGAGCGCCTCGACACCCACTATTTGTTGACGCGAATTCCGTCATCCAGTTTGGTCCGAAGCACATCAATTTTATCTGAAAGGAGGGAGGATCAGATAAATCCCTGAAACGTGATGCGGGATCACACGCACTGAGGAACAACACAAGATGAACATGTTTTAGCAGAGGGTTACTGCATATCTGTGTGAACAGCTGCAAGGAGTCGTCTATTCTGTTTGTATGCGAGTCCTCATCGAGATACTATGCCGGATCGAAGCGACGCACAGTCAATTTGTAGTTGCACATCAATTCGGATTCGGAAAGTACTGACCTGATCGAAGGCACTGACTGGAGCTACGAAGATAATCGCATTCGCGCTGTCAAAGAAGGGCACCCAGCAGTGTCGCTGCCCGCGAGCGCCACCAACATCAAACAGATGCCAAGTTACCGTCTGACCGTGTACGGGAACATCCAATGTGTGTTCAGCCACGCCCATGGTCTGGATGCGAGCACGAAGAATGTCATCTGATGCAATATAGTTGAAGCTACGGAATGGTGGCGCGAATGATGCCGAAAACACACACCTACGGTAGGAACATAGTCACCTGCAGATACCCGTAGGATGTGCTGGAGAAAGCTACATGTCGATTAGATGCCAACACGTGCGTTTGGGTGGAAGTGGAAACATACAACTCTGCCCACTCCTCGAGGCGCAGCTTCCGCTGCTCGATCAACTTTCGTACGGGCTCGCACTCCCAAAGTGTCCTGATGTCGTGCTTGGTCGCTCCCACAACGCGAATGACTTCTTCGATGAGATCGTCGGTATCGGCATTGGTCGTCCCGTCTTTCATGAGCTCTCCCCAACGGCCGTCATGAGACGTATACGCGCCGCTAGCACTGGCCGCCCTTCGGCGACTGTCGTGCCGAGTCCGGGTGGCCCTGGACTGCCATCCAGAGCGCACAAAGACATCACCGCGGCCTGAGCCAGACACGCAGACACCACCGCTTAGATGATCCGCCAGGATACCTTCCGCGGTTATAAGAGGCGACAGGCGAAGTCGTAAACTGGCAACTAGCTTGATGTACTCCTGAGAAGCATTTGTCATGCCACGGTGAAAGGAAGAGTTCACGCCAAGGGATGTCGAGCGAGAGGAAGTGCTGATGGTGCGAGAGCCGCCGGCAACCATGAGTGCACCAAAGTTAGAAGGGGGTGACTGAAGTCGGTCGGATGACTGTCTGGAGAGGCCTGGACTGGAACCATCCATGTCAGTGTTGGCTTCGAGGGCCTCGAGGATGCGTTTGACGGAGCGGGCGATGTTGAAATAGATAACAAGACGCCATGACAGTCGCTCGGCCTCGAGGGATTGGGGGTTGTACATGAGCTGGAACTGTTTCTGCAAGGTGGACTTGCCCGACTCGGCCTGGCCTAACAGCAGCAGCTGAGGGAGACGGGGTGAACAGGGTAGGATGGGGATGGATGGGGACGGGGCTGACCTTGACATCCCGCCTGTAGTTGTCATACTTCTTCTTCTCGAGCTTGAGTTGTTCGTCAATGTTTTCGGAAATGCGGCGAGCCTCTGCCTCCTGCTCGAGACGGATGCGGCGTTCGGGCTCAGTCTCCGAGTCTGGTGGACGAAGGGCGTTTGCGAGGGGGTCATCCTGAGAGTAGAGGGAGGGAGGACGGGGAGTGCGTATCATGGTGGTAAGGAGGAGGAAGGAAGGGGAGGTGAGAAGATTAAGAGGGGTAGGCAGAGGCACATGATGCAGATCAGAGGGAATTGATTGATGCCGCGCAGCTTGTTCCCATCCAAGTCGCACTCATGGTGAGTTATGGCTGCGCTCTCTCCGACGCGGTCTGACCAACTCTAGTCGGTTACTCTACACACTACCCTCGGCGATCTCAAGGTGCCGCCAGCCGCTACGGCCCGCGGACTTCACTGACACCCCATCACAGATTGAGATATTCTGCGACGCTGTACCGAAAACAGCCGAGGTGTGTCGACTGTGAGCATCAGTTTCACCGTGTTGACCGTGGGACAGAACTTCCTCGCTCTCTGTGCTGCAAACTACTATGACGGCTGTCTCTTTCATCGCAACATCAAGGGCTTCATGGTCCAGACCGGCGACCCCTCGGGCACCGGCAAGGGCGGCCAGTCGATATGGGGCAACCCGTTCCCAGACGAGATTCGCTCCACACTGAAAGTACCAAGCTTGTTCTTCGCCTATGCGACAGGCTGACTGACAGTTCGTTGTTTGGCATGCTGTTCCGCCAGTTCAACACGCGAGGTGTGGTAGCCATGGCCAACTCTGGCCCTGACACCAACAAATCACAGTTCTTCATCACGTACGCGAAGCAACCGCACCTCGACGCCAAGTATACAATCTTTGGTAAGGTCATCGATGGTGCTGATTCGACGCTTGATGCGATGGAGTCTGTGCCGGTCGATACAAAGGACCGGCCTCTGACCAAAATCAAGCTCACACACGTCCGTCCAAACACCTCTGTCTGTTTCCTGTGCTCATTCAATATCAGGTCTCAATTCACGCCAATCCCGTCGCCGACGCTGTCTTGCGCTCGTGATCTCAATCTACTTCCCCTGTTTCACTCTTCCTTTCATGTGACTGTCCCATCAATTTACCGATCACACGCACGTGTGCATCATTTCGTTGCCACTCACGTTACCGCCGCTACCGTTTGATGAGTCCCACCAGCTCTTTCTGCAGCTCCCGCTGCTTCCTTGCCTTTTCCAAGTCCTCTATACTCCGCAGGTCATAGACCACATTGCGCGTCTTGCCAAAGTAGACCTCCTGCAAGAGATTTCGCATCTTGATCTCCATCTCTTCGATCATGCGCCCTGTGTTTGTAATGTGAGAGCTGGTGTCCTGCAACGGGTGGTCCTGCTCGGTCTAAGTGTGCGTAGAGAAAGATGGGAAACATAGGATCATACATGTAATGAGCTTGGGAAAAATGGCATCATAATGGAAACAGACCTGTCTCGTCATGCTGCCACTCAAACTCACTTCTCCTTTGCGCTTCCGGCCGTCGGTGCGCTTCTTTGATACATCATTCATCATCTCAGGACCCTCATCCGAGTCAGAGTTGTCGCGGCGCGTAACCAGCTGCAGCATAATTGTCGACGTCAGCTTGTAGTGTGCCTGGCGGCCTCGCTCGGCTGCCTCGAAGACATGTATAGAGTCCCAGCTTCCTGTGGGCTCCGATCTTGATGTCCGTTCCAGCGCTACGGCAATTGTCAGCACGTCCGACGTCGCGACTCGCATACAGTAGCAGCGTACTCTTTTTCAGCAACACCACCCCGGCAAACCCGCCGTCATCGAGGTCCCATAGAAACACGGATGACACGCCCCCCTCGTAGTACCTAGCCCACGTCAACCACCACGAGACAGACTAGACACGGAAAAAACGACACACATCTCTCTGTACGTATCGAACGCCTCGTTCGCGGTGATCTCGAGCTTGCGTAGCTTCGGCGACGGCGTCGTCCCGTCGTCCAGCGGCGGATCATACTCGTTCGACCACGGCGATCTGCATCATCTCAGTCGTTGCCGTGAGATGAGCGGGCGGCGGCGCACCTGTAGCTCTCGCCATCGCGGTTATAATCGCACGCGAGGTACTCCTTGCCCGTTGCCTTGTCGGCCATGAGCTTGAGTGGCTGGTCTACACTTCCGAGAAGGTCGTCGGCGTAGTCGGGGCAGATTCGGACGAGCGCGGTCACGTTTTCCTCAATGCGCGTCGGGGGGAGTCGGCGCAGGAGGTCGAGCATCGAGTCGACGACGTCGGTCATGGCAGAGGCGATGGGATCGCGTCGTTGAGTGGTTTTGTTTTTTCAATAAGATGAGGGTTCAGTGGTCAAGAAAAGTTGCGGAAGCTGGGTTGGGAT
>QLPN01001722.1:13810-28775 GCA_003314395.1 Albatrellus ellisii | reverse complement strand
TGAGGGTTCAGCGGTCAAGAAAAGTTGCGGAAGTTGGGTCGGGATGGGATCAATACAGACAGTGGCAGATGACAGACGGAGGCGAGCCACTTCAAGTCGGCCACATAGGGCAGGTAACAAAGGGACGCTGGATTCGCTGCGCCGCTCGGCATCTGTACAATTACTTGTATGTTTCAAGCCCTTTGGCATTGAATATCCTATTCATACATAGAAAGCTAGAGGTTTGCGCTAATCTCTGTCCCCCGGTCCCCAGCAGCGGCTTTATCTGCTACACGTCCTCCCCCTTCTTTGAACTCCTCCACCCCATTTCTCGCATTAGATATCTCCATGACGTTAAACTTAAGATGCTTGTAATATTCCTTGACGATGCTTATGCCGCATACGCTCTGATGGGGAATGATGAGCGGCCGCATTAAACACTAAACCGACGTCATCACCTTGAAAACCTCTACTAAAATGAAGAGCTCTGCATGTTCGAGATCCACGGTGAAGCTGCTAGGGACGCATTGCGCTATGGTGTCTATGATAGTTTGCCTAGACAGAGAGTTATGGTTGCGTGTTCTGAGCTCAATCTTGTACTGGTTGTAGCAATCAGCAAAAGGTTATGGCAGCCACTCTGAACCTGTGGAAAAACACACGCGGTATGACTTGTCCGGGCCATCATCAGCCACAAACTTCTTCAAAACACGCTGGAAGAGCGACTTGATTCCTGAGACGTTGGCAGCGCACGACCCTGACACCGGAGTCAGTCGAAGCGTGTATCTAGATCAGGTATATGGACTCCATGACTTGACGACAAAAAGGTGGGGAGTAGAAGCACCTTGTATGTGTCACACCGGTGTTTTCCACATTCTCAATATGCTTCAAGATGAGTTGCACGGGGTCCACGGGTGACTTACATGAGATGAAGACCACTGAATAAGAGAGATCAGCTCAACGTATTCAGGAGCATCTTATAGGAGCACTGACCACAAGGCGTACTCGTCAGGCAGTTCGCTGGTCATTCATGTGCATCACATCGATGGATAGCAAGAGACGAGACGGCGACATACCGAACCTTTGCTCTTTCCTGGGTTTCTTAATAGATGCGAGTTCTTGTGCTATCTGTCTCTCGAGATTCACCTCTTCTCCTTCATCATCATCTTCATTTGCGCCTTGCGCACCTATGTGATCTTCCACTGGCCATAGCACAGACGCGACCTTTTGAGGAAATGATTAACCAGTAATGGGTTGACATTTTGGAAAGAGGCACACCAGTTCGAAGAGATCGTAGAGTTCCCCAACAGTCTGCTTTTCTTTGCCCTTCACGCAACTCACCCACACGCCAGGTCCGTCTATGTTCGGCCTGGTCCATATTGGCGTGCCGTCCTACGATATCGCGGGCTTTTCAATTCGCCCTTGTTGTCCTGAGACATGATCAGATGACCACTCACTGATCGATACCTCTTCTTTGGCCTGCCGTCCTGTCCCTTCGCGCCGCGTTTGTACTCACTCATCTTATCGCTCAAGGTGATCCGAGCGATCCAGTTCCAAGTGATCGTGGGAAAAATACCCAACGTGGCGACAAGTCAACCGTCTCTAACCATGGTTGTTCAAGTCTACCACGTATTCGTATGCCTTTTGTTCCGAAGGTGAGCAACTTTGCTACTCTTTTCAGTAGCATCTTTGTTTGATCGTAAGTAGCTATACAAAGAACAATAGCGGCATACTTGCTACCACCAGAAATCTCTGCCATTGTGCTCGGTCTTTCATCTAAGCCCCGGAAACCAGCGTCTCCTTTCCACGTACGTATCCATCTAGACTCCACTCCACCGCGCATGTTGCGGCGCGTCTTCACGCAAGTCCTATCGATTTCCTTCTCCTGTTGCCATCATATTCACGTACAAGAACTGCTGGAAGGACGTTATTCTCGCGCCAGATGCGTGCAGGCTCCCTCGTGCAGGCCGTATGACTCGTGTCGGGGGTGCGTCGCCGTTGTTCTGAGTCCTCAAGTACTTACTTGGCTCCGGCCGTGCTGCGCCGACACGGCCATGCGGCGCGGCTGGCAAGTTCAACCTGGTCCTTTGTCCTAGCAATTTGCAAACGTTCAAAGGTTGCTCGCTCTCCAAACTGCCCATGTATGTTCTGTCTTAAATTCAGCATATGTCTTACACCCTACTACAGCTGTAATCGGGATGTCGACCGGCCTACGGACGCCCTGCTTACAGTGATGCAACACGTGACTCGTTTGCGGCCATAGACCTGGCTGCGTGGACTGCATTTCCCCGTTTCGAGCTCGTGGCAATGATTCGTGTCCCTTGGATGACGCTTTGACTGTCCATGCTGTGCAGTATAAGGGTCTTGCGCGTGCCAACCTTCCTACCACGCTTCCCTCCTGCCAACCACCATCCTCCACTCTTTCAATTGTGATTTCCTCATCCTTTCGCACACCCTTCTCAACGTCATGGTTTCTTCGGTGCCTGAACCACACACCCCCAGCCGACCGTCCTTTCTCCTGACTGTTTTTGCGAAATGTGAATGCTCAGGGAACTGGGACCATGCTGAGCAGATCATCCACATGTACTGGCCAGAGCGGGGAAACTCGCTTTGCGAGTACTTGCATCGGAGCATCCCGTGGAGAGGAGGGCCACATTCATGGAGTTCGCCACCAACATCATCGTTGCCAGAAACCACCGTGGACGAAAGTCCGACGAGAGAACGTTTGGATCTGAACTGTGAGCCTTTGCTATCTTTTCTTATCCTGCTCGCGACCTTTACCGTGTTTGTGTTCTCCCAGTATCTGCAGATAAATATACCATCGCGAAGCGTCTTTTTCGCGAGCTATTTTCCCAGCAGTCTTTTTCGTCGGATCGATTACTTCGCCTCCGACTGAGCCCGTACGTTATAATCTACGCCTGCATGGACCTCGATCTGCCCCTCCCATCAAGCTTCGACATGCCGTTCTTCTGGTGGCACCTCTCACGCCTGATCGATGTCGGACGATCCGATGACTTGATGTGGAAACACGAAGACCCAGAGCCACATCTCGACAGCGGAAGTCTTCTCCCCGACGAATACACGCCCCACCCCATCGAAGACTCTGATGGTGTGCTCGAAGTGCTTCATTCGTGTCTGATACCAGACACGGAAGCTCAAAGCATGCGCCGCCTGCTTCGCCTCGCACAGTCCCACGCCGCACATCCGGCAAAGGTTCACCCGTCTGTCGACGTGTACGTCGCAGCCACGCAGCAGGGCACCGCAGGCGTCTTCTACAAGTCGAGCCCCTTTTCTGGCGAGCGGCAAGCGCACATGTTCGCGCTACCACGGCCCGCCTCGGATGCCGCGCACGTCGCGGACCGTGAGACATACGCCATGCTCGACGCGGCGGGTTGCTGGGCGCACCAGTGGGCGGACCGGACCGTGCGCTTCCACGTCTCGTCACTGCGGCTCGCGTGGCACGCGAACGGGCTCGCGGACCTCACGGCGGAGTTCCCAGCGCTGGAGGTGCTGCAGGCGCTCGCGCTTCGATGGGGCTTCGAGGTCGAGGCGCACTGGGCGCCACGGCGGGGAGAGCCGACGGACATGCTGCGGGCGCGGGTGCTCGCGGCGGCTGCAAGCGGGTGCCTGTTCTCGCTGGGCACGGGGCTGGTGCTCGAGGTGATCGACACGGTGCTGCTAGACTGCGAGGGCGAGCCCGCGCTGGCGTTGGACGACCTGCGTCACGTCGTGCTGCCACTGTACCGCGAGGCGCTGCAGCACTGCGGGCTCGTGGGCTATGCGGATGCGCATCCGTACCCACTCTATGGACGGCTGTACAAGCGCATGCGTGCAGCGCAGCTGGTGCGTGAGCGTTATGCGGTCGTGCCGGCGCTGATGCAGACGCTGCGCTCGAGCGCGGACAAGCCTCGGCGTCGGGAGGCGAGTGTGAGAAGACAAGGCACACCGCGCACGCCGGAGAGGAGGTTGGTGCGGATGCAAGGGGAAGGGGAGAAGACGAGGGCAGAGGACGAGGGGGAAGGCGAGGGCGAGAGAGCGAGTACGGATGTGGGCATGGTATATGAGGAGGACACGGCACCAGGTGTGATGGTGGCGGGGGCGGGTGTGCTAGAGCCCGATGTTCAGACAGTGCGGCGCCGCCAGGAGAAGCTGCGCAGGGCGCGGAGCAGCGCGATACGACGGCGTGCGGCGGCGGACGACAGCCACGACTATGCGCAGCGTCAGCCGGTGGTGCATTTGTGGATGCTGCCGTGATGGGGGCATTTCTCAGGACTTGGGTGGTCCGTGGGAAGCGGAAGCTGGGATAAAATGGGATGTTAAGATACGATTTGTATTGGATACTAGTCACCTAAGTGTATGACGTATCGTAGGTACCGATTTGAAGCCTGATCGGCCCAATGGCCAGGGATGGAGTTCTGAGGCTAATGTGTCGCGGAGCTCTGGCGGGCCGGTATAAGCCGAATGGGGACAGGGGCAGCTCAGAAACAGGAGCAAACATGAGGGAGATATCACATGAGAGGGAGTCGCGTGCGGGGATGATGTCTCTTCTCTCGCCCTCAGAGTCGCGTGCTTTCCAGTCCTTCCTCTCCTCCATCGACTACGACTATACCCTCGTCGACGCCGTCGTCGCCTCCTCCGAGTGGTCCACTATCCCAAATGACATCCCCATCCCTCATGCTTCTGGAAAGGAGGCTCTTTCAAAGGCCACCAAGGACCTGATGTCTTTACAACCGCCACCGTCTGTCGTCTCCTCCTGGTCTGCCGCTCCATGCCAGAACATCCCTACGTCCTCCTCTACTCGCACTACCCAGAGTCCAACTCCCGGCTCATCTCCTTTCTCATCGCTCCAGCCCTCTCGTCCCATAAATCCTTTTTACCATCTCCAGCAGGTTCTTCGAGACAGACAATTCCTTCCCACATCCCCAGACACCCATGGGGCTAGCACGCTTCCTTACCCATGTCTGCACAGAAGATCCCCCTCGCCGTCCTCATCGGTCCCTCACCCACACCCGTACAGCCCTGTCAAGCGCTCGCTCTCGTCCGACAGCTCTAGTGTCTCCGGCGCGTCCCACGCCAAGCGTCCACGCTCTTCCCAGTCCGCTCACAAGGTAGACACACCTTCGCAGCAGCCAGGGTCCAGTGGGAAACCCATCCTGCTCACGACCTCGCAGAAAAAGGCGAACCATATTCAGTCAGAACAGAAGCGCCGTGCCAACATTCGCCGCGGGTATGAGGCACTGTGCGACTCCGTTCCTGCCCTGCGCGAAGCCATCCGTGCAGAGGAAGCCGCCGCTGCCTCGGGAACTACGTGTAGCAGTGGATCAGGCTCAGGGAAGAAGCGCAAGACCCGAGGTCGCGCCAGTGAAGATGGCGAAAAGGTGGACGGCCGTGCTGGTCCTCGAAGTGAGAACATCGTGTTACAGAAGAGTCAGTATTTCCTTCACTTTCCACTCCTCGCTGCACATCCCACCCGGCGACAGGCGTCTTTCTCCTCCTCGGCTGCTGTGCGTTCTTACGCTGGTTGTATTTTTTGCAGCCATAGATTATATCCAGGATCTGCTAGACGAGCGTCAAGCGCTTCTTTCGCGGTTGCAGCACGCACGCTCGGTTCTCCCGCCGGATCACTCTGCACGATTTCCCAATACGGAAGGCGTGCCGCTGTGGGAGCAGGAGTGGACAGGAGGGAAGGGACTGCAGGATGACGACGCTGACAACGAGAGCGACGACGAGGATCGGCCATGATCGCATCTGGCGCACGACATCATCGCTGTATCGCTAGGCTTCGTGTCACTAAACATCTGTACATCACAGCTCGTCGCATCCCTTGCTGGCGATTATTTATTTTTATATCATGATATGTCGGAAAGGAGCAGTATCTGCAAGAGGTGTTCGCTTCTCCCCACGAGGTGGTTGAGGTTGGGTATGTGGTGATGTGGTGGGATGCCGAGACGAGCCTTCTCCGATGCCCTCTGCGCTTTTACTCCCCCCGCTTTCTCCTGCGCGGTTGCGCTTCGTCACACGAGCCCTTGAACGTCAGACCCACCGCGGAGAACAGCATCTTGCGCCACGACGTTGACAGGAGAAGGCTAGGCAAGCGGCAGGATGCCTGTTTGGGACTCGGCTGCCCTTGGCTGACGATCGATTGGAAATATATATATATATCACATGTACTCCTTCGGTGTGCACTAAAATCGATGTTCGGCCGACGACTAAGTTGGATGGTGCTTTTTTGGCACGATCTCGTCGCTATGGAGAGTCTGTGGCTGGGTGTATGGAGCTGCCGCTTGCAGTGCGATTCTAAGTCAGGGTGGTCTTGTGTAATGCAGTTCTAGATCCTAGCTGTTGTGGGGTGGTGCAGAATAGCTACGGACCTGATTCCCGAAATCACCACTATTACTGGTGTTTCAAGTCTACCGTCGCGTTGTGTATGAAAGACGATGGGTCAAGTCAAATTGTTCCCCGGCTGCATCCCCATGCGTTCCTGCCCCACTTGCAGCGATTACCAAAGCCCCACGGTGTGCTCGAGATTTCAACTTGTAACGAACGTAACAAAAGAAGATTGCCGCTGGAGCAAATGAGTGCCGTCGGCGCTCACAGTGCAGTGAGTGGGAACTCTGTAAGCGACTGACGCCGACTCGGAGGATCTGTCAGCCCCTTGAGCGCCGTACGCGACACCTGGAAAAAGCAAAAGGCTTATCCAAGTCTCAATTGTGCAATAGCGTCCTTGGCATGCTTGCACGTCTCCGCACGCCGTCGGCTTTGCCCTTCAGCTTCTATGCTACTCCTGCGCGCGCAAACAGCTCGATGGCGGCTGGGCATGGTGGCGGGATACCACCACCGCTGCATGGCGTGCGCATCCTCGATCTCACACGTGTCCTCGCAGGCCCGACCGCGACCATGCTCCTTGGAGACCTCGGCGCGGACGTGATCAAGGTGGAGGAGGTCCGCCGCGGCGATGACACCCGTTGAGTCCCCGCCCTCCCCTGTCCATATCATGTTCCCCCCCCTCCTGCACACCCCGTCACACGACATCGCGCGTTCGCTGATCGCCACCACAGGGACATGGAGCCCGCCCAGCGCGCCGCTCGCACCAGGCCACCCCGCTGCGTCCGCGCACCTCCCGCCCGAGTCTGCGTACTTCCTCACGGCAAACCGGAACAAGCGCTCGGTGACGGTGAACCTGAAGCGCGCGGAGGGGCGCGAGATCGTACGGCGCCTCGTGCGCACGGCAGACGTGCTCGTCGAGAACTACGTCCCGGGGAAGCTCGCGGGGATGGGCCTCGGCTGGGAGGACTGCCGCGCGCTCAATGAGCGCCTCGTCTACGCATCTATCACTGGTGCGTGTGTCCCGCGTGTGCGCGGTGCGTGCTAATGGCGGGGTGCAGGCTACGGACAGACGGGCCCGTATAGGGAGGCGCCGGGGTACGACGTCGTCATCGAAGCGGAGGCGGGCCTTATGCATATGTGCGCGTGCAGTCTCTCCTTCTTTTGGTATGCTCCGACTGGCTGACGGCGGTGCGCACCAGCACGGGCGAGCCCGACGGGTCGCCGTGTAAGGTCGGCGTCGCGGCGACGGACATCGCGACGGGGCTGTACGCGCACGGCGCGATCATGGCGGGGCTGCTCTCGCGGCAGCAGACGGGCCGAGGCGTCTGGATCGACTGCAACCTGTTCGAGTCGCAGGTGCGTCTCAGCGTCTATGGGGGGCACGAGCACGCGGGGGCTGACGTCGTCGCAGCTGGCGGGCCTCGTGAACATTGCGTCGAACTTCCTCATCGCGGGGCAGGAGGCAGGGCGGCACGGGACGGCACACCCGTCCATCGTGCCGTACCAGGTATTCCCATGCAAGGACGGCTTCCTCATGATCGGCGCCGGGAACGAAAAGCAGGTGCGTCGCCCCGTGTGCTGGGACTGTATGTCTGGTCAATGTTTCGTTGGTTCTGTGTGGGGGCGCAGTTCCGGCTGCTCGCGGAGAAGGTGCTGCAGCGCCCGGACCTCTGCGATGATCCGCGCTTCAACAACAACACGGCGCGTGTCACGCATCGCGGCGAGCTCGTCGCCATCATCTCGGAAGTGCTCATGGCGGAGCCGCGCGCGCACTGGATAGACAAGTTCACCGGGATCGGGTACGTGTTTTGCTCTGGGTACTGTCTTCGGTCGCTCATGGGGGCGCTTTGTAGTGTGCCATTCGGGCCCATCAACAACATCCGGCAGACGTTTGAGCATCCGCAGGCGGTCGCGCGTCGGTCTGTCGTGGAAGTCGAGGTGCGCAAGCTGTCGTTCACGCTCAGATGTCGCCCTGGACACTCACTCTTGGGGACGTCAGCACCCTCGCGTTGGAACTATCAAGATGGTTGGGCCTGCCGTAGCGTACAACGGAAAGAAGATGCCGGTGCGCCGCCCTCCGCCGTGGCTGTCGCAGCACACTATGGAGGTGAGTCCGGAGGGCGGCATGTCTGAACAGAGATGAATTTTCGGTAGGTGTTGCAGGAACTCGGATATACCGAGGAGGAAGTCATGCGTTTCAGAAAAGAAGGAATTGTTTAGGGAGCGATGTCCATCGTCGTTTGTCCCGATCGGATAAGTCTTTTGAAACTAGTTCTATAGCACATCATAACTTACCACGTTCAGACGTATTAGTAATGTAAGAGCAAATGGATTGGAGTGGAGCTCTGGCAGTAGTGTGAGCAAGCCGATTCTAGAACAAATTTATATGTATATAGCGTGACGACGGGTCCGTGATGTGTCGATGCAAAGAAAGTAGAATGACAATAATGAAGCGGAAGAATACCACACTAACGAGTACATATAAAACATAATATTAAAAAAGAGATTACATTGCATTAAGGGGGAATCGAACCCCCGGCGGGTCGATGGCAACGACCCAGGTTACCACTACCCCATTAATGCTTGTACTTGAGGCACCGAGAAATGATCTTATAGCATTGATCACGCATAGGCTTGTGATTCCCACTAGTACTGGTCACCGGAGATAATAACATATTCATAAAATCTGTCAACTTCCCATTATGACTCTTTGAAACTCTCTGATCGATTCGCATCCGCTGATTGCTCAATTCATCTTTCACTTTCCAACTTGTATCCTCCCCATCATTGTGTCATCGGTAATCCTTTGCCACCAAACCAAGGTAGTACAGTGATTAACCAGTGTTGGTGCTTATCCCAGCGCAGCGCATCCTTCCTTTCCCATAAGCACTGCACAAGATGTCACCAGATGTACAGGGAACACTAACACACGTTGATACAATATTCAGCAGCAGCATATTTAACTTTAATGACAGTCGACAACTCAAAACTCCTGGTGGGAGGCTCAAACGAAGGCCATTGAATTTCAAGTTTGGCTCATCTCATGACAATTCGACAAATATTTAACGTGTCCTGGCGGCGCTAGGATGCAATAGACGATGACGTCCAAGTCAAAATGGTTGTCGAACGATTGCAGGGTGTCGCGCTGTCGTGGACGTTCCGACCATTGACAAATTGCGGATAACTTCTGACAGAGGCACAGCCAATGGAAGATTGTGGTCAGCCGACAATGAGTTGTCGAAGGAGAGAATGGTGGAATTACGGAACGTCGTAGAAAGTGAAAAGTAATTGTACTAAGGTGACATAGATATCACATAAAGTCCGAAGAAAGTTGCTCTGCTGCGCCAGAACTTGCGGGGAGGCTGTTACGATCATGCATCGTGGGACCCTCTACCTTCGGTAGCGGGAATACCTTCAGTAGCGAGATAAATGGCCGGACTAAATACAAAATAAACGGTGACTAAGTAAGTGTCCGGGAATCCATAATCCATATTCGGTTTGAGATCAAGATATGACGTAAACGTAGCAACCAGCCCTAGTTTTTTTTTCTTCGTAGATAATACAGGACAATTAAAATTAGGTAGCCCCTGCATCGGAACTGAGTGAAGATAGGGGAGTTCCACCCCAGTCTCGGGGTAAGAGAACGACGACCACCATGGGGAAATGCATTTACGTACGCCCAGAAGTGAGTGTGGGCAGTGTGGAGCTCGGGGTTGCACCCCGGAGGCGCTCCGCCCCCATACCCACTAGAACTCCGGAGAGACGATGCCAATCGTCTGGAAGGCTGGCATCATCGAGGGTACCCTTCCATGTCCGGTGGACGAGGCGGTACCGAAGGGCCTCGCGCCCATATCGGCGTCGGTCCATCAGTGTGCAGTTCTTCCAAAGACGCGTGTTTATTGCGTTAGACTGCTGAGCACTGATCTCGGGTTCGGAGTAATATCTACTCTCACGCTATATGCACCACTCGCAAGGCAGTTTCCAAATGAGAAAAATCGATTTAGAGACAAGTACAGTGTAAAGGGGATTTGTGCTGGTCAGGCGCCTATCTTCAGGTGTGCGGAAGTCTGTGGTACCGCAGCCCAGTATAGAGCCAAGGTGGAGAGTCAGCCATGGGAGGCTCTTGCAAAGAAAAAAAAAAAGGTACTCTGCCAGGGCCCAGATAACCTTCTGGCCAGAGGTGTCAGAGTAAAGGAGGATGTTGCGGAGCGATTCGGGCTCATCACATGCGTGGCAACCATTAGGTGCGCTGTTCGTATCCGGGTAGGAGCCACAGAAGTGTGTGCCGTGCAGAGTTGCGGAAGATGTACCTGTTGCGGACATATGCGGGACGTGCCGGGGAAAAGCCCGTGCGGGAGAGGACATCTTTTTTGACCATCTCAATGACCACAGTAGTGCCGTTGCGTTTCAGGGGGAAGCGCATCATCAGGATCCCCTTGTAGAGAAGGGATTGAGCCGTGATCCCCGCTTAGCTGGAAATTTAGGGCGAGGCTCGTATTGATGTGGTCAAGGTCATTCTTTCCAGCTCCAACTTGGGCAGCGGCACGGGCATGTTGGCTACCCAGGACCCCCATAGTTTGATGCAGCTTAGCTTCTGCTGAGGTCAGCCTCGGAAACTACGGTGATCTCAGGCTTGCTTTCCGAGTCCAAATATAAGTACCGCGATGAACCGCGGTCGGTTTATAACGTCCTCACTTAACTGTACATTAACGTACTAGGGATCCTAAATCTCCAAGTCAAAAAATGGCCTATCCCCTGCGCTTTCCTCCAGGCTCCAACGCTAACGCCTTGCTCACACTCACCCACCGTGCGCCTCTGTCTCCTTACATACCGTGCACGCTTGCTGACGCGTGGGCCTCGCCGCAGCCTCGCCCATCATATGGCAGATCGAGCTGCACAATGGGGCGGATAACCGTCTATCGTACGATCTAATTGAGCGCTCGCTCAAGCCCGCCCTTGACGCCGTCGAGCGCGACTGGCGCACCGCATGGCGCGCCGCGAAGGCGAGCAAGGGCACAAAAGCCGACCCGTCCATGGGTGCGGGTGCGCTTGTCATCGTCGGCCGGCGCGGGCAGGACAAGTTCTTCAGCAACGGTGTGTGGCATCCGCTCTGCACCCCGTGCGCTACTCACGTTTGCCGGCTGTTCGTGCACAGGGTTCAACGAGGAGGATCTCGCAGACCAGAACTGGTTCCGCGGTGTGTCTCCTCTAGCCTGTCCTTTCCTTGCAGATTCTGTATCTAAACCCCAACGCCCGACGACTCAGTCGTCTTCAATCCGTTGATCGGTCGGCTGCTCTCCTTCCCCTGTAAGTCAGCCATGCTCTCTACACAGACGGGCGCACACTCATGTCCGCTGTAGTGCCGACCATAGCCGCGATCAACGGCCACAGCTTCGCTTCAGGCTTCGCTCTCACCCTCGCATGCGACTACCGCATCATGACCGATGGCTCGGCGCGTAACGCTTGGATTTCCATGAACGAGGTTGCCCCGTTACCCCGTTGCCTCTTCTGTTCTCACTCTCACACGTCCCGCAGATCCACTTCGGCACCGGTTGGCCTTTTGCGGCCTCCGTTTTCTTCCGCTCAAAGTTCGGCAACGCCGCCGTGCTGCGCAAGATCGCGCTTGAGGGCCACCGCTTCTCGCCGTCTGAAGCACTCAAAGACGGGCTTGTCGACGAGCTCGTCAACGGGAAGACTGGCACGGAGGGCGTGCTTGCTCGTGCGGTCGCGGTGGCACATGACAAGGCCGGCTATGCAAAATCGGGGTTTTGGGGCCTCATCCGGGTGTGTACTCTTTTCTGTTTAATTTTTCTTGCAAGATTATTGCTTATGGGACTATGCTCGCAGAGCTCATTATACCAAGACGTGATCGAGAAAAATATGGAATATAGCATATCGCCAGATGCCGCTACGGACGACGCGGCTGCCAAGGCCAGGCTGTAGCCTGTATCACTACCGTAGAATAGGGCTCTTTGGTGATCTGTAAATGGTCGACTGGCTTTTGTGAGATGTGAAGCAAATGTGTGTAAGATGTACGTGGCTGTATTTCAGGTCAGTAAATAGTAGATGATGTCCTGTAAGAATTTAGAGCACCTAAACTCATAACCGTCATGAAATCACGGGTCAGCTTGCTATTGGTTGTAGCCTCCCTGATCTCTGCCCCCTCTACTGCTGATAGCTTCACATGGATTTCTTTGATGATGATGATGATGATGATGATGATGATGATGATGATGATGATGATGATGATGATGATGATGATGATGATGATGATGATGATGATGATGATGATGATGATGACGACGACGACGACGACGGTATTGGAATGAGGTTTAGATGAGTGAGCAGATGACTGTAGGATAATCAATGTATTCTACAGTGGAGAGATATAGTGGGAGTCACATAATGCAGTTGTGGTCCCTATTGGACATGGCAACATTGTTCTTGCAAAATGTAAATGTAAGCCTACACCTTACTACACATCCTGACATCCTGACCCCATGTAGTTGTGGTCCGTGTCTGATATAGTGACATTATCCTTGCAAAACCCCTGTTCATCTAAGAGGCCCACTCAGCAGCTACCACTCCATTTGCACTGGCCTGGTGATGTCTGTTGTATATGGGCAGCCACCTCCACTGTTTTTGTAGTATGCATCACAACTGTTGGAATTACAAATTGGCACATGCACAACTCACTATTTCTATTTTAGGCAACTCGGCAAACACCGACGCGCATGCAGACTTTCACCTTCGAGTCTTCAAGAAAACATATGATTATAGATACATTTTCGATCACTCCGCTACTGTATAGTTCCAAGTCACAGCTGTTTTATTTATTTATTATTTCGTCTACCTGCATTAGTTCTTGTTAGATCTTATCTGATCTTGTCTGATTGCTATCTCTCCCTCTCACACCTGTGGCCAACACTTATTAGTCAGCATGGTCTGTGTGCAATCTCAGTCTGTATATTAGTAGATCCATAGCATCTGTAGAATTAAAGCAGACATCTTCTCCTCTCTTTCTTGAGAGCTGTCTGATCAGTCTTTTCTATCTTCCTTTTCAAATACTCTCTTTTGCACTCCTATTATGGAGTTTGCTCTCCTTCTCTTCATCTGCCTCTTCTCGGCCCTCATCCTGGGCTGGGTAGTTGCCCTCATCATCTACCACCACCTCTTGCTACATGTCCAGTCTCCTCCCCTTCTAGTCACATTCCCATTGCCTTCACCACTGCACCTTTTCAACCTGCACCAACAGTTCTCTCTTTTCCTCAGCTCTTGTGTTGTCTTTTCAGGGTTGAGGTGAGATATGCTTACATACATCTATACTGATTGGTGCAGCATTGTCCTTGTCTTTAGGACACTTTTTGGTGTTTCTTGTGCAGAAGCACACCTGTCATAGCCTTTTGATTTCAAGAACAACCTGGTCCACCAGCCTCCTGTTACAAAGCACTGTTGATAATCTGCCTAAGGCATGTGCAAAGAGTGATCAGAATTTCTCAATAGATATTTTGTGTAACTAGGTCCTATATATATGTAGTGGTATCATGCATGGACTGTTATCAGGCAATGTTGAGTGCAGCAGTGAAGATAATGAGTTACCCCTTAAACATAGGAGGAGTCAGAGATGGAGGGCATGCACATGATGTAAGTGCTGGCTAGTAAGAAGATACTGACACAGTAACTGACAAGAATGATGTATAGGATGGTCTCCATGGGGAGAACTGTAACAAGTGACAAAGAAGTGGGAAGGAGGGTAGAGACAGATGCAGAGAGTCCTCAAAAGAAGGAGAGGAGAGAACATCTGTTGGAGATAAGGTCAAATGCCTGGCCATGTACTTGTACTACACCTTTGTAACAGAGCTACAAACATTTGTTGTAGCAGAGTTACAACCCTTGGTAGTTGCTAACAGTGGCCTATTGGATGGTCTTAGGGAAGGTTTGTGAGTACAATACCCCTGGTAACAAGGTAGTTGGTGTGCACTTGATAAGTGTAGTAACCATGCCTGATGATGATGAAGAGTGGGGTCAATGAGATAGTGATGAGGATGATACCACTGATGACTAAATGAGGATCCAGAGTGACAATTTTAGGATGTCTTAGCAACACTTAGAGTGACTTAGAGATCTTAGACTTAGTTCTTGGGGAGTGAAGCAAGTTTGTAGTGAGCTTAGGTCAAGTGCAGTAAAGGAGAATCCCTAGATTGTGAAGTTGACAAGACTGGGGTTTAAGACCACCAGTCTTTCAACTACTTATACAAAACTAGAGTGCTAAAGATAATACAAGTAAATAAGGTTCATAGATCAATGATGATTGCTAAGAGCGGCCTATTGGACGGTCTTAGGGAAGGTCTAGAATGTTACTCCTGGTAACCAAGGTTTGGATATTGGCTTGATGAACGTAATAGAGGTTCTGGATGACGATGAAGAGTGGGATTAACGAGATGGTTATGAGGATAATTCCACCAATAATGATATGGGAGTCCAGTTTGACTTAGTGTAAGATGTCTTAGTGATTTTCAGAGTTCTTAGACTTAGTCCTTAGAGAGGAGTGAGTTTATAGCGAGCTTTGATCAAGCGCAGTAAGAGGAGAATCCCTAGATTGTGAAGTTGACAAGACTGGGGTTTAAGACCGCCAGTTTGTCAACTATTTATACAAGACTAG
>QLPN01001722.1:0-13529 GCA_003314395.1 Albatrellus ellisii | reverse complement strand
TATAAAAGAAAAGGAAAGAAAGAGATAGTCCTTACTAAGTAAAGTGGAGCTATGCTCACACTTGTAGTAATAATACTACACTTTACTATAGTAAGTAAGATAAGAAAAAGAAAAAGAAAAAGAAACACGTTACAAGGTGCCAAAGCAAGTGCCTCGTAACAATGATCATGCAGCAATCAACAAGATCACATGACCTGAGACACATCCATGGATATAGTAAGTGGCTCAGCCACAAGCATGAAATGAACAAGAGGTAAACAAAGATAAACAAAATAAGGTGAGTCCTTGCTAATTGTATAGTAATAGTACTTGAGAGCTAAGCTCACACTTTAGTAAATACTAAAGTACTATAAAGAGAAAGGGAAATGAGTCCTTACTACAAGTAGGAGCTAAGCTCACTGCTGTAGTTAATACTACACTTATAGCAAGTAAGATATAAGAAAAAAGAAAGAAGAAAAAGAGAAAAAAGAAAACTGTCATGAGGTGCCAAAGCAAGTGCCTCATAACAGTAGTCAGTACAGCTCCACATCAGGCTATTAGCACTTCACTTAGACAAGGCCTGATAGCTCAGTGGTTAGAGCACCCACCCAGAGTAAGGGAGGTCCTTGGTTTGAACCCAAGCCAAGTCACTATGTGAGCATAGCCCCACTCTATCTAGTAAGGACACTATCTCTCTTCCCTTATAGTACTATAGTATTTACATACTAAGCTGTGAGTCTAACTCCAAAAGTACTAAGGTATCTTTATTTATTTTACATTTTACTTGCTAAGGACCATCACTATACAATTAGCAAGGACTTGTCCCATCTCATCTTTGTTTATCTTTGTTTATCTCTTGTTCATTTTGTGCTGGTGGCTACTTACTCATAGTTTACCATGGACTTGACTTGGTCACATGATCTTGTTGATTGCTGCACAATCATCATTTATCTATGAACCTTAACTATGTATACTATCTTTAGGATGTCTCATTTTGTATTAGTAGTTGAAAGCCTGGTGGTCTTAAACCCTAGTTTTGTCAACTTCACAATCTAGGGATTCTCCTACACTGTGCTTGACCTTCAACTCATCTCAAAAACTCTAAGAACTAAGCTTAAGATCTCTAAGTCACTAAGCATCACTAAGACATCCTAAACCCTTCACTCTGGATCCTTGTATAGTCATTGGAGCTATCATTCTTATCACTATCTCCTTGATCCCTCTCTTCATCACCATCAGGAATATTTATGTTGCCTACTACAACCACCTCATTACCAGGAGCACTTTAACAGAACCCTAAGACCATCCAATAGGCTGCTCTTAGCAATGAGGACATTTATGACATGATTCCCTGGAGCAAACTCATTCATCATTCCATTCCCTCTTTGCCCTCAATTGTCACCAGGGTCCTCACAATGGGGTTCACACCTCTGTCTGCATGTATTGCATGGAATGTGGAAGAACTGAGGTGCATCTTTCAGGATGCCATAGGGGACAAGTTGAAGCATGTCATGAAGCAGCAGAAGAATATGATAACATGGATTATGAGGGTAATGATGTGGTGATGAGCATCACATGTGCATGGCATCAGAGAATGACCATCAGTGACATCAGGTGAATACAGTAACATTAACACACTGCATGCAATGATCATCCAGTTGCATCAATCATGCATTCACCTTAATGCTGGGATAGAGGACTGGGTTTGGCTGATGAGGGGCAGGACTGATAGGACATATAGGCTATGGCAAACAGTTGCAAAGAGATGACATAAGAGAATTGATAGTAGCATATGCCCAAGGGGCAACAGTGGTGCATGCATCTACAGCAGAGTGGAGAGAAGTGAATGCAGTAAGTGACATGACATAATAAGAGCACTGCAGGGTATGTGAGTGAAGAAATGTGATGAGAAGTAAGTATAACTCACTCAGACTAGTATGTAGACATCTGAGGAGCTGTATAGTAGAATGCCTCATCTTATATAGTGACCCCAGTATGAGTTGGGGTGGAGAGTGAAGTAGTAAAGTACAATAACTCCCATAAAGAGGAGGGATGTGTGTCATCCTGGAGTGGTGAGTGGAGTGTGAGTGTATGCAGAAGTATGTGGATACTTCATGGAGGTGAAGAGTTATTGGAGATGGTAAGTATGTATTCCATATGTAAATAGTATGTGCATGTGTGTGGACAGAAGAGAGCCAAACAAAAAGTAGTATTGTGCATACATATGTTCAGCACATTATAGTATGATACTCTATTTGTTTGCATCCAGACTCCACCTCATTTCCAATCATCTCTATGATTGACCTTGTGTTGTAAATTTTCTGTTTTGTTTTGTTGTGCTCCAGTCTTGGAGTTAGACTTGTATATAGATGGCTCATCATCCATCAGGAAGAAATAGATTTCCCTCACCCATGATTTTTCTCCCCTCTCCTGTCCAAGTTAGAAGGCAAAAAGTGCTATTCATCCATCCTCTCCTATGTCTACTAAATCCAAGAAAGCACACACACCTTGTAGGTCACATTTATACTTGTGTTGCATTCTTGTTAGGAATTTGTATGTTTATGCTCAGCTCCTTATTTTCTTTGCCACATCCATGCTATTATTGTTGCCCTTTTCACTCCTATCATTGTTGCCCTTTCACTCATATTATTGTTGCACTTTTGCTCCTATTCTGTCATGGTCACTCTTATTCTTTTGCTTCTTTGCTCTTCATATCATTGCACCTATTCTCATGTCATGCTATGCAACTCTTACTTAATACACTTACCTCACCACTACTACTATAGACCTGAGTGAGTGTCCACAGTAAATGTGATGAATGAGTCATAACTACTTCATAACTGGGCTGATCAGGGAGTGAACAACATATGCATCATCAGCAGATAAAGACAAACAAAAGGAATGTATGATTGTAAGAATTACTTGGATAGATCAGGAGCAATTATGAGATCTGTAACAATAGAGACATGAGAAAAATATAGAAAAAAATAGGGAGAGTAGAAGGTGGCCTGACAATTTATGCCATCTGTATATCTCTTTGAGTTAAACCCAATAGCAACAGCATTATGCCATCTTGTATGTATTTTTGTATGACTTCTTTTCCTCCCTTTTTGTGGTACTACTTAATGACTCTCACTATGTACAAGGAGGGTCATTCTTGACCTCTTGTACCCCTTGTATCCTCTTGTTCAATTGCAATGGTTTACCATTTGCCTTGAATCACATTTGTGATGAAGGTGAGGTTCAACACTGTGGGAATGCACAAGACAAAACAATGATCAAGCATGAACAAGATGAGGAGTGTAGAGAGAACAACTAGTAAGCTAGTGCTCTGAGGCTTAGATAGGTGAGTTAGAAGGAGAGAGAACATTGGAAGTGTAATTGATTTAGTACAAGACAGCTATCTTATATATGAGTAGGTAGTGTGCACAGACCATGTGGTAAGCAGTGGCTGAGTGTTATGAGGCACTTGCTTTGGCACCTCATAATGTGTTGTGTTTCTTTTTTTTCTTTCTTTTTCTTTGTTATCTTACTTACTAGTAAAGTGTAGTATTATTACTACAAGTGTGAGCTTAGCTCCACTTTACTTAGTAAGGACTCTCTTTCCTTTTCTCTTTCATAGTACTTAAGTATTTACATACTTAAGTGTGAGCTTAGCTCCAAGTACTATATTAGACTTATCTTTTTCTCTTTATTTTCTCTTTATTTTCTCTTTATTTATTATAACATTTACTTGCTAAGGACTATTACTATACAATTAGCAAGGACTCTCTTTTTCTTGTCTTTATTTACTTCTGTTTATCACTTGTTCATTTTGTGCTTGTGGCTGAGCCACTTATATCACATGGATGCATACTTACTGCACTTTACTATAGTTAGATCACTAGTCTTGTATAAATAGTTGACAGACTGGCAGTCTTAAACCCCAGTCTTGTCAACTTCACAATCTAGGGATTCTCCTTACACTGCGCTTGACCTAAGCTCGTTAAACATCTCGCTTCATTCTCCCAGAACTAAGTCTAAGAACTCTAAGTCACTAAACGTCGCTAAGACATCTTACACTCGGCACTCTGGATCCTCATATAGTCATTGGTGGAATAATCCTCATCACTATATCATTGATCCCAATTGTTATGAGGCACTTGCTTTGGCACCTCGTAATGCGTTTCTTTTTTTCTTTTTCTTTTTTTCCTTATCTTACTTACTAGTAAAGTGTAGTATTATTACTACAAGTGTGAGCTTAGCTCCACTTTACTTAGTAAGGACTTATCATTTTCACTTCTCTTTTATAGTACTTAAGTATTTACATACTTAAGTGTGAGCATAGCTCCAAGTACTATAAAAGACTTATCTTTTTCTCTTTATCTTTCCTTATTTATTATAACATTTACTTGCTAAGGACTATCACTATACAATTAGCAAGGACTCCCTTTTCTTCGCCTTTATTTACCTTTGTTTACCTCAAAGTTCATTTCGTGCTTGTGGCTGAGCCATTTATATCACATGGACGCGTACTTACTGCGCTTTACTGCACAACTCTACTATAGTTAGATCACTAGTTTTGTATAAATAGTTGAAAGACTGGCGGTCTTAAACCCCAGTCTTGTCAACTTCACAATCTAGGGATTCTCCTTATACTGCGCTTGACCTAAGCTCATTAAACATCTTGCTTCATTCTCTCAGAACTAAGTCTAAGAACTCTAAGTCACTAAACGTCACTAAGACATCTTACACTCGGCACTCTGGATCTTCATATCATTATTGGTGGAATCATCCTCATAACCATATCGTTAATCCCACTCTTCATCATCATCAGGAACCTCTATTATGTTCATCAAGCTAGTATCCAAACCTTGATTACCAGGAGTAACATTATAGACCTTCCCTAAGACCGTCCAATAGGCCGCTCTTAGCACTGAGAGTATGTACAGTATGTTGGAGATTTTTGCCCAGTTCATTCACTGCAACCCCCTACATACTAATACATGTCTCTATTACATCCTTTGACCTACTTCTAATCTTATCTCACTTATCCACATGCATCTCCCACACCATGTTCTCACTACAACACCTTTACACTCTGCTCAAACCTTATCTCACATACACTACATAACATGCATCCCCACATCTGCAGTCTCCTTAGTGTCATAAGGCACTTGCTTTGGCACATTGTAACGATTTTCTTTTTCTTTTTCTTTTATCTTACTTACTAGTAAAGTGTAGTATTATTACTACAAGTGTGAGCTTAGCTCCACTTTACTTAGTAAGGACTCATTCTCTTTTTCTCTTTATAGTACTTAAGTATTTACATACTTAAGTGTGAGCTTAGCTCCAAGTACTATATTAGACTTATCTTTCTTTCTTTATTTACATATACTTGCTAAGGACTATCACTTTACATTTAGCAAGGACTCATCTTTGTTTATCCTTGTTTACCTCTTGTTCTTTTTGTACTTGTGGCTGAGCCACTTATATCACATGGACGTGACTTACTGCACATTACTGTGCAACTTTACTATACTTAGATCTCCAGTTTTGTATAAATAGTTGACAGACTGGTGGTCTTAAAGCCCAGTCTTGTCAACTTTGCAATCTAGGGATTTTCCTATACTGTGCTTGATCTAAGCTCATTACAAAACTCACCTCACTCTCTAAGAACTAGGTCTAAGATCTCTAAGTCACTCTAAGTGTTGCTAAGACATCCTAAACTTGTCCCCCTGGATCCTTGAATAGTCATCAGTGGAATCATCCTCATCACTATCTTGTTAATCCCACTCTTCATCATCATTAGGGACATCTATTACACATATCAAGTGCATATTCATTCTCCAGTTACCAGGAGTATCAACACAGACCTTCCCTAAGACTGTCCAATAGGCCACTCTTAGCACAATGTTCATGCACACCATACTTCATGTTTGGTTTATCCAAGAATGTTCTCCATGTTGTCAGCATCTCATACAACTTTTCTTGTGGGAGGAGTATTTCCTGAAGGCAAGTTTTGTCCACCAGCCAAGCATTGATGAAATTGTTTGTGGCCCCACTGTCAATAATTGCTTTTCATTCAATTCTCTGGCTTTTGAGATGTTGGTCAGAATCACAGGAATAGAAGAGGAAGTAGTGGTTTTCATGGTTCTGATCAAATCACCAGGATACAGTATTTTTGTTCTGAGGTGCACAGTTGACCCAGAACTTCCTAAGAATGAATCCTCTGACATCTCTGATAGTACACATCACCCTTCCAAAGGTATGGCCCTGATTCTTTTGTATATGAAGCATACTTCTTCAACACATGCTCTACACAAAGTCAATGGATGAGGAGGGGGTATGTGTTATGAGGCACTTGCCTTGGCACCTTGTAATGGACTTATTTTATTTTTTCCTTTTTATTTTATCTTATTTTACTTACTATTGGAGTACACTACTAACTACAGCTGTGAGATTAGCTTTAAGTACTGTAAAGCATCTCCATCTTTTTATTTATTATTTATTATAACATTGACTTGCTAAGGGCTATCACTATATGATGATGCAGGTGAGGGCAGGAGAGAAGAAGAATTAAGGAGAACAAAGTGAGGACCACTAAGTCCAGAGTAGAGGAGTCCCACATGTTGTGGGGGGATGACAGAGTAAGGAAGAGGAGGAGCTAGCAGAGATAAGACAAGGTGCCAGAGAAAGAGAAAGATAGCTCAGCTGTATGTAGAAGGGCTTATTGGTTTTTTCATTACCTCATGATGCTGGTCACACTGTTTACTTATTAAGTATACTTATCTCTATCTCATCTATATTATTAGGGAAGGATGGTCATAAGTTAAAAATGCCATGTGGTTGAGATAATGGTGCTACAATCTGTGCATGGCAGCATGGCACATGCACAGTGTGCCACACCCAGTGTGCCAGTGCAACAAGTGGCACTGCACAGCAGCACATCCTGGCTTCACACCCTCCCTCCCATGCTGCTGTGCTTGCTCACTGCCCATGTCCACTCAAGAGGACATGGGGAATTGGTATGTCCCCTCCCTTTCTTCTGGAATGTGTCTCCTGTGTGTTGATGCATTTTTTTGCTGTGGTGAAGGTGGGCCCAGCAGCACATGGTGTTCAGCAAGCCACTCAGTGTGCAGGCAGTCATCAGGGCAAAGCTAGCAGCCATGACTGCATGGGTGGAGGCAGAGCAGAACTGGCTTGAGAGCATCACACACCAGATGAACAATGTGTGCCCCCTCCCCTTCAATCAAAAACATATGCACCAAATGTGTCCCTCTGACCTCTCTCACAGATGTCATATGCAGAACAAGCTGACAAGCTTGCAGGGCCCATCAGCCTGTTTAAGCAATGTGTCCTCCTCCACACTCATCTACCAACTGTCATGACTGACATGCTGAGGATGCCACTGCAGGTTCATCATGCACTCTGGGCATGAGACAGCAGGGGACATGACACAGATATTTGGTGGGTGGGCAATCACAAAGATGGGGATGGGCTGATTCATCAAAAATATGCATCCTGCACCCTCTCTATCACATTTTTCTCCCATCCTGCATCTCACAACCAACCTCCACCCCCTGCTGCCCTCTGTGCTTGCCATCTGCATCCTGCGCAGTTCCACTGGACATCACCATATGATGCAATCCTGGCCAGCACAGAGGATGTGATGGGTGACCTCAGCATGTGCCAGGCCCTCAAGAAAATGCCAAGAACATGTGGTTGTGACTGCACACTGCACATCCCTGCTTCTGCATCTATGGTGAGTGTGAAATTCAATCCAAATGGAGTTGTACCCCTTGTGACATCAAGCATCTCACAAATATGCAGAACACATATAATGCCAGTGGCATCTCTGATTGCAAGCTGGGTGATGCCTGCCAACTCGAGTTCAGCATGATGGGAAAAAGGAGACAAAAATGTTCATGCAGGTTATGGCTGTTACGAGGCACTTGCTATGGCACCTCATAATGGTTTTCTTTTCTTTTCTTTCTCTTTTTTCTTATATTAACTTACTAGGAAAGTGTAGTATTATTACTACAAGTGTGAGCTCAGCTCCACTTTACTTAGTAAGGACTCTCTTTTGTTTCTCTTTTATAGTACTGAAGTATTTACATACTTAAGTGTGAGCATAGCTCCAAGTACTATATTAGACTTATCTTTTCCTTTTATCTTTATTTATTTATTATAACATTTACTTGCTAAGGACTATCACTATACAATTAGCAAGGACTCGTTGTATCTTGTCTCTGATTACCTCTGTTTGTCTCAAGTTCACTTTGCACTTGTGGCTGAGCCACTTATATCACATGGACATGTACTTACTGCACATAACTGCGCATTATCATTTATATACTGTGCATTACTGCACAACCTTACTATACTTAGATCTTTAGTTTGTATAAAAGGTTGACAAACTGGCAGTCTTAAACCCCAGTCTTGTCAACTTTGCAATCTAGGGATTTACCCCCACTGCACTTGACTTAAAACTTGCTACAAAACTTGCTCTATCTCAGAACTAAGTCTAAGATCTCTAAGTCATTTAAACCATCATTAAAGACGTCTTACACTCATCATCCTGGATCTTCGATTAATCATCGGCAGAACCATCCTCATCATTATCACATTAATCCCAATCTATATCATGATTCAATGCCTCTATTACGCTTCTCAAGTGTATCTTCAAACTCTAGTTACCAGGAGTACCATTATAGATTTTCCCTAAGACTGTCCATTAGGCCACTCTTAGCAATGGCAGGCAACTGTAGTCAATAGTAGTATATAGAAGTATTCCCAGTATGGGAGAACTAGAAGAAGCATTGCTGCAGAAGGTAGGGTGAGGTGTGGACAGTAGAGGAGTGCCACAACGCAATGGTAAGAGCTGCATGGATAGTGAGAAGGGAGATAAAGTGCAGGAAGTAGTGGTACTCACTCAGTGTCTTGTAAGACAACAACTGAGGAGATGTATTGTAGGTGTGCATCTTTATGTAGTAAGGAGGAGTAAGGTTGAAGGGGAGATGTAATCCTAAAGTACAAGAATGCCCATGTAGGTGAGGGACATGCATTGTCCAGAGTATGTGTGGTGTGGGGATGTGGAAGAGTTGTGTAAAGATTGTGTAAGTGGTATGTAAGTATGTGTAATGAGTGTAGTGTAGGGAATGCCAAACAAAAAGGTGGTTAGAAGAATGCAGCAATCGACATACAAGGAGATTTCAACAAAAAAAAGCGGTAATACACTTCTGCAGGCCCACAGCAGAAGTACCCCAGCAATCAATCAAGTGTTGTGGGTGCTGCACAGACCTACACTAATGTGCCAAATATCTTCAATCTGACTCCTATTAGGCCCCCCACTGTTGACCCATGTGTTGCTGTGGCAGATCAGGTTGTGCTGTGTCTTAGACAGGAGAACCCAGGCCCAGTACATCCTGCCCACCCTGGGTTTGGCACCCTTGGCAAGGTCACCATTGTTCATGCCAATTTCTTCCCTGTGACCTTAACCAAAGACACATACTATGAGTATATCATAACCATTAAGCCTGATCCCCAGTCACAGAAGGCTAGGGTCAAATGCCATATCCCTGCACTGTTTGAAGATAGCCCAGCTGCTGCTCCTTACAAGAACTTCTTTGTCCACAATGGTAGCCAACATCTAATTTTGGCACAGGAGCTCCCTGAATCTTTTAGTGGGATGGTCCAGTACTATGAGCATGGTGACCAGGGACCACCTCTGAGAACAGACAAGTAGTCACCGTTGAGTATTCATCTGACCTCTCAATGTTGCCATTGAAGAGGTAAGTAGCTTTACCAAGTTTTAGTTGTGTGGCATCTCTAACATTTGGTACAGTTGGAAGGCTCAGACATGGAGAATGAAGTGTGCTTGCAGAACTCAGAGGATCATAACTCTGGCACAGACTATGACCAATTCTTGCAGTGTGCAAACCATCACATTGCTGACCAACAACATGTGTGAGAACACAATCATTTGGCAATTCCCAATCCACCCTTTGCTAATCTATGTCTTCCACCTCTACTATCATTGAGGACAAGGTGGACTCAGTGCTGAACATGATGGAAACCTCAGTTTGTTGTAGTACTTTTATAATGTTTTCTCCATTCTCACCCAAATTCACTGTAACAGTTTACTGATGCAGATGGTGGGGTTATGAAAGATTTTGTGCAAAGATTGCAGAACTTGAATTTGGATAACTCAAGGGGTGACCTGTCGATTGAGAAGTACCTGCAGAAGAATGATGAGAAGTACTTCAACAAGCTACACAAGGACAAGCTGTTGATGGCCACTTGAAGCATGATACCCAGCTGAGTCCAGGTGCATGGTGGATGACAACCCACTACAGACTCAGTTTACATAGAGGGACTATATGTTCCATCATCAGAACTATCAATCACATTTAAGTTGTGCCTATTGTACATCTACTTCTATCATTGTGATAATTATACATACAATTGCAATCATACAACATACTCTATCTACAAAAACCTTACTGAGTTCTGTTCACACATGAAGCAGTATGGTACGGTGTGGAAAAGTGTGTGTGCAAGCCCCACACATATATTGATATGGTGCAGTATGTGTGGCACATCATCAAAGTGACTTCATTGATCTCTCTTCTTCCCTCTTTCCACCTACCTACTCTGAGCTCTCTCTGTCTGGCTTATCTTATTAAACTGTTTCTCTCTCTTTTGTGAAGAAAAATTTTGCTTCATTTCTGTCCAAAGCTTGCTTTGGGTGGTTCTTTCAGAGAGACCAAGCCTATAGATTTGTGAAGTCTACCAGCACAGCCTTAGTTTGCTGTTGCCAAAAGCAGTTGTTCATTCAATTGCTGGACCTCTCTCAATCTGTGGTGTTCAGCTGCTTGCTCTCAACCTCACTTCCACCTGTCTAACAGAAAAGGGGTGATACCTGAGTTGCTCCTTTTATAATAAAGGCATAAGCATTGTGATCTGACACTGCCTTGCAGTGATTTCCTCTGACTGTGACTATCTGGGGTGTGTGGAGGATCTGGCAACTCTATCTCTGGCTCTGGCTCTGGCTCTAGCTCTGGCTCTGGCTCTGGCTCTGTCTCTGGCTCTTGGTTTTTTTCACAGCTGCCTTTCTTCTTTTAAATGGATAATACCTCAAGGTATATTTCTTTATTCATTTCTATCCCTCATCCTTTTCTAAATATCTATATATCCTCTTACAGCCCTGGATCTCTTCAATATGAAACACCACCCCCAGATGCACAGCAACATGCTCAATTGCCTGGGTATGTTTTTCTTTTTTTCCTCTTTCTTTTTTTGTGCTAACATTTCATGCTATTTTCAGTCCAGAACTACCTGATGCCAACCAAAGCCCTGAGATCCAGCATGAGGATGCAGATCAGAGGTATGTCATCATCTACACCTCTCAATTCTCAATTCTTTATGACTGACTCCTTCCCTCCTTTTTCTTAGGTCACCACCACACACTCCTGAGTGCACTCACCAAAATCAGCATGAGCAAGATAGGATCCAGCATGAACTGCAAATGACATCACTGTCATCACATTGTGCACAGCAAAGGGATCCACCTATGGGGAATATTCCACAACCCAACTTTCAACAACCACAACAGGCTGCCCCTCTCCCTCAGAATCCTCCTTATCCTGTTCATCTCCCACAGAACCCTCTTGCTCCTCCATATCCTGCTCCTGTCTATCCTGCTCCTGTCCCCCAGAATCCCCTTGCCCCTGCATATCCTTATTATCCTGCACCTCTCCACCCATACTATACACCTCCTGTACCCCCTGCAGCATGGCAACCACAGGCTCTGCAATATTGTGTCCCCCCTCACTATCACCCAGCACAATACCCATATGGATATCAGCCTATGCCTCTTCCCTTTCCATATCCACACCATCCACCTGTCCCTGTTCAAGGGTATCCTGGGGTTCCTAGACCTGTCAATCCACCACAGCGGCAGCAGCAGCAGCAGCAGCAACACACAAATTGGGATCAGGAATTGCATCATGGCTTTCAACAGCATCATGCTGAGTGTGTCAATTGCCATGTAACACAGGCTCAAGTGGATCAAGGTCAATCTGCAAATGTGAGGGATCCTGCAAGAAATCTGGAAGGGCAAGGAGCACATCATGCACAGGTTGGTCATATTTGTAGTACATATCAATTCTGATCACAATCTCACCTTGATTTTGAATCCTTGCATTAGGTCTTGGAGCAGCAAGTCACAGAAAATGCAGCAGAAAATCCACAACAGCCACCACAGGTCAGTAATTATAACATATATATTTAAATTTGATCATGGGCTCATTTGTCCTGATTCTTCTAGGAGGAGGAGTGAACTGGAGAACAGGCACAGCAAGCAGCACAGGACCAGGACCAGCATCAGCAGCTATCTCAGGAACATGCCCAGGATGTGGACTTCAATGTCCAAATGTCTCAGCACCATCAGCCTCAGCAAAACAATCCTGAAGTGGATCAGCCACAGCCTCCTGCACCCCTTCCATTCCCCATCCCCCTTGGCTGTCAGCAATATCATGAGCCTGAACACTGCCATAGCCTTGGTCGAATGGATATTCAATGCACTTACTGCCATGCTCTTCACTTTCTCTCTGAAAAGTTGGCAAAATCCTCAAGTATCCATCCTCACTTTGGCATGTGCTGCCTGCAGGGCCAGATCCAGCTCCCTCCCTTTGCCCAGCCACCACCCACTCTTTCTAGGCTGTTGGAGGGTAGTGATCCACTTGCAAAAAGGTTCAGGAGAAACATACACCAATACAATGCTGCACTTGCATTCACATCTGCTGCTGCAAATGTCAATGATGCTGTTCTTGCTGGGTCTGGGCCATATGCATTCAGACTCCATGGCTCTCTTCATCACAAAATGGGGGCCCTCCTGCCAACTCCTGGAGTCACACTACACTATGCCCAGCTCTATGTCATTGATCCTGACCTTGCTGTGAATGTGTGCTTGGCCAACAACCCCAACCTTGACCCATCCACCATGACTGATCTCCATGCCATGTTGCTTGCCAACAATCCTTACATCAACATGTACAGGCAAGCTCATGACATCCTCAAGGACAAGGCTCCAGGAGAGCAGGTCAATGTAGCTGTTTGCATCACTGTGGACCCCAACACAGATCTGTGCAGAT
This sequence comes from Albatrellus ellisii, assembly GCA_003314395.1. Taxonomy (NCBI): domain Eukaryota; kingdom Fungi; phylum Basidiomycota; class Agaricomycetes; order Russulales; family Albatrellaceae; genus Albatrellus; species Albatrellus ellisii. The sequence continues at coordinate 414 of QLPN01001722.1, read as the reverse complement.
ACAATGCTCCCACTGCAAAGGAGATTGCTGCCATCATTCCTGGGAGTGGAGGAGCACAAGTGGACTTGCATCATGATATTGTTGTGCACCTGCATGGAGGTAGCCTCAGGAGGATCAGCCATCTGCATCACAGTTATTCCCCACTGCACTATGTCCTCCTATTCCCCAAAGGTGACTCTGGCTTCCACATCAAGATACCATCATAGCCAGGTCCAAGTGGTCAGATGTGCTCCAAAACTGTCTCCAAGCAGTCCTACTATGGGTACCATACCTTCACCAGACTCGATGAGGCAGATGTCCTCTTTTGCAGTGACAAGCTCTTCCAGCAATATTTGGTGGATGCCTGGGCATTGCTAAGAGCAGCCTATTGGATGGTCTTAGGGAATGTCTGTAATGATACCCCTGGTAACAAGG
>QLPN01001716.1:0-16303 GCA_003314395.1 Albatrellus ellisii | reverse complement strand
TGCATACATCAACATGGTTGTGCTAGCCACAGGGTACAAGTACTGTGCGCCATTCCTCATGGCCAGTGGCCACCTTGATGTCATGCCACTCCAGCATGGTGACTTGGCAGAGTATGAGCACCATGACAGTGCTGCAGATGAGAATGAGACCAGGGGTGAGGGAGAGGATGCAGATGTGCTGTGCCTGCACACAAACCTGTGCTACATCCACCCACTATTCCAGTATGTGCTCTCACTTGACATGGCATACCCACTCAGTGCGCTGTACATCATTGGTGCACCCATCTTCATGGTGAGTACGCTCTGCAGCACTGCACAGGCACTGTTCATCGTGCACATGCTTGCAGAGCTGTAGTCATTGGATCCATGAGTGGAGGCACTCTCACTGCATGCTGCACTGCTTGCTGACCTGCGTGCGCAAGTGGGTCATAATCAAAAGGTGACACGCCCCTGTTGAAGCAGTTCAAGGTGCCATGTGCAGAGCCGACTCATGTTGTTAATGATTGGTCATGGTTGCCAAGCACCCCGCTGACTTCACAGGCTGTGCCACCACAGCTGTGATTGCTGATGCTGCAATATATCCTGTTGAAGTGGTCATTGCTGATGCTGAAGATGAACCTGAGCCAGCTGCACCTGCGGTCACTGCCAGTGAGTAGCATCCAGCTGAACTGGATCCTGTATGCTGTGTCACACAATCTGCAGCTGGAGAAGTTGTCACTGCATTTAGCATCAGTGTCAAACCCGATTCTCCTGATGTCACCATTGACACTGCCAGAGCTGAACATGGGTGGGGGACATCTGACGTCAATGCTGGTGGACTTGCTGGTGCTGTCTGCACTGGACTCGCTGACTCCAGACATTGAGGCATGGGATCCAATCAAGGACAGTATCGCAGGCCTGCTATCACACTCAAACCACCCACTGCTGACAAGCCTCAGAGGAGAACTTTATGGCAGGGTGGCAGGCTGCAAGTGTGGCATGGATGCCAGCGAGAACGCATGTGATGGGCAGGTGCTACCTGGTCACACCTGTGGACATGATGAGCATTGCAGAGGTTTCAGGTGCAGGTGGGGTTGAGGACTCAGGGCACATGGAAGAGCTGATGAGGGCTGGGAGTGGTCAAGGCTGAGGGTGAAGAGGGGGTCAGGAAGTACTACCCCCAGAGTGTGCAGCTCATCAAGGACCTCACCACCATGAGCCACGTTGTGTTCAACCATAGTGCGTCCCCCCCTCCTTGCATCTTACTCAACAGTGCATGGCCCTACCTGCCCACACAGCCACTGCTTGAACAGCACGCTGCATGTGGCCCAGTACTGGACGTCCACCATGGCTGCTTGAGACACAGTGCTGTGGTGGTGATCAGCTACCCTGTTGGCCTGTGCCCACCCACAGTGCCATGGTGGTGAATGCCTCCACTGCTGCAAGCAATGGTGTGGGGTCAAACACATCACGCTGCAGTGCCTTGGACATGAGGCCATACAGGTGTGGTGTGAGCGTGATGCACTATGCATGGTTGAGGTGCCGGCTGGCTACCACACAGCACACAAGGTCATGCAGGCCTGTGCTGCTCTTGGCCACACATGTCACAGAGGTGGCAGCAGCAGCAGCAGCATGGGGCAGCTCAAACCATGCACATAGAGCACATTGAAGCTGGTGTGCACATTTAGCATGGTGGTGGGCATGTGGGGGGAGCAATGGGGCACTCACATATTGTGCAGGAACTGGCACTGGTCTGCAGAGGTGACATCGGTGAGGGCAGTCTCATACATTGTATGATATTCTTTTTTCTTTTTGTATGCAGGGACAGGGATGCTGGATGTGTGCAGGCGATGCAAGTAACACCATGTACACCACAATGGTGGATGCGCTCAGCATGCCTCTCAAGGTGCTGCCCCCAGGAAGACATTTCAGCACATGATTTTTTCTTGAACTATGTACTGCTTACTGACACCTGTGCACCTACATCACCACTGTATCAACTGCACACAGCCCCCTACCTGCCCCCTGCACTGCCACTGTACCAGCAGTGAGTGGCCACCACCTGCTGACCCACACTGCAGCTGTACCAAGGCCCTGTGCCAGCATGCATGCCTGCACTGCCATACTAGCATGGCATGGCAGCTTGGCTCACTACCCACATCCAGTGAAGATGATGTGGGCAACTGGTATGTCCCTCCTCTTATCCCTACCCATGTGCTCACATCACCACTGTGTCAACAGCATGTGGCCACTACCCCTCCCACTCCACCGCTGTACGATCAGTGTGCAGTCACCACCTACCCACCCATGCCACTTCTGTGCCAGCACAGTGTGGTAACCTGCTCACCTGCCCTGCCCATGTCCACTCAAGATGATGCAGATGATTGGTATGTCCTTTCCCCTATGCCCACCCATGCACTGCCACTGTGTCAATGGCACATGGCCCCATACCTGCAGCCACTGCTGCTGTATGAACAGTGCAGCCACCACCTTGCCCATGCTACCACTGCATGGCATGCCACACATTCCTCCTGCATGCACGCTGCACTGTGCTGGTGCGCACCAGCAGACAAATGTCATGCCTCTTTTTCCCTTCTTTTATTCATCCTCAACTCACATAGGAACCCTCAAACTCCCTACAACATCACAGGTATGTGTTCTGTCAACAGAATTATCAATTATATTCAACTTTGTGCCCATTGTTCATCTACTTTTGTTTGGATCTAGCATGGCTCCCCTTTATTCCCTGTTGCAACATATATGTACAACTGTAATCATACCTTCTTGGTTGATGTTACAAAACAACAGGTATTTACCCTATCTTGGCATTTTGCAAACCTCTTGGTGAGTTCTGTTGACACCATATTTTTAAACAATAACATGACAGGCAGAATTTTTTCTATATTCAATTTGTAAGTTCTACTATAGGACACTTTTTGCATTTGATATGGGACTGTGTGCAGGTGGGGTAGGACACCACCTGCATGTGCGGTGTCCTACCCTGCGTGTGGTCCCTACCACCTGCATGGTGTCCTACCCCACCCACATGCAGTCCCCTACTGACTGTGTATGCAGTCCCATGTGACCCCTGCATGTGGGGTCTCTTACCACCCACATGCATGGTCTCCTACCACCCACATGTGGTCCCATACCACCCACACGAGGTGTCCTACCCCACCTGCATGTGGGGTCTCCACCTGCATCCAGGGTCTCCTCCTGTGCATGGCCCTTTGCTGCCCATGCCACCACAGTACAAACAGTGCCACTGCCACTGCACCACATGCCACATTTTTCCTTTCTTTCATTCATCCTCAACTCATATAGGACAGAACTATCAATTATATTCAACTTTCTGTCTATTGTTCATCTACTTCTGCTTATCTATCATTGTTTCCTTTTATTCTGTGTTGCTACATATATCTTCAACTGTGATCATGTCTTATTTGTTGATATTTCAATCCAACAGATGTTTACTCTATCTTCACATTTTGCAAATCTCTTGGTAAGTTCTGTTCATACCATCTTTTTAAACAATAACATGTTGGGCAGAATGTTCAGACAAGGACATGGATCAGTAGTGATCATTGTCACTACAATCCACCTGCAATGATATGATTCTATTGGTTTTCCAGTCTACAATAGTGACCATACACTTGATATTTCTATTTTGCTTTGTGTTTTTGCAGTTTTAAGAGGTGTTTTTTTCTGTCCTTCTATCTATTTGTAACCTACAATACTACTGCATGCCATCATTGCTATGGGTATGTGTTTTCATGGCTGATAGCCAGTGATGATCAATAGGGATGGGGACAGGACAGGGACATTGACAAGGTCTGTTGCAACTTATCTATAATCACACAATATTTGATTGTATCTTATTTAGTCAATATTGCAACACAGCAGGTCTATACTTTACAGCTGGAGAGATAATTGGAATTGGTCTGTAAGTTGGGGTTGATCTGTAGATAGATAGAGTACTATTTCCTTTCATTTTCTGTTGCAACAAGGTATGTATACTTTCACAGATGATGCTTTATAACTCAATGTTGCAATGCAACAGGTTTTTACACTAGTACAAGTCTAGCTCCAAGACTGAAGCACAATACAACAAAACAGAAAATTTACAATGTAGGGTCAATCATAGAGATGAAATGAGGTGGGGTCTGGACATGAACAAATAAAGTATCATACTATAGAAGGATGAGCAAAAAAGGAAAAGCACCAATCACACCAAATGCTGACTTCATGACCAGTGACTCCATGGTTACTTTGGCAGGCCTCAACCAAGCCTCAGCCATACATCCTATCAGTCCTGCTCCTCATTGGCTGAACCTAGTCCTCTGTTCCAGTGCTGAAGCAAATGTATGATTGATGTGACTGTGGATGATTATCACATGTGGCACATTAATGTCACTGTGTTTGCCTGTTGTTGCTGATGGTTGTTTTCTGATGCTACACATGTGTAATGCTCATCACTGCTTCAATCACAAGATCTTGGTGAATATTTCTAATAGCCACTTCTTCTTCTTCTTCTTCTTCTTCTTCTTCTTCTTCTTCTTCTTCTTCTTCTTCTTCTTCTTCTTCTTCTTCTGCTTCCTTAACTTCTTTTCTTCAAGAAGTCTGACATGGCAATGTCTGGGGCATCTGGTAAATTTTACAGTTCCCATCTGCCAATCTATTTCTAGATTGTGGATTTTAAGCCACATTTCTCCTAGAATATGATTGACTTTTCCTATACCTGTGACACAGAATGTAGTTCTTTTAGTATGATCATAGGTTCTGACAATAAGGTCTACTGTTTATTTTATAGAGCTCCTTGTGTTATTTGTTCCATCTACATTGTACACTGGAATAGCAATGGGCAATTTTCTTGTGTTTAATTGATTGTTTCTGATGAATTCTTCATCAATATAGCAGGTTGTGGCTCCTGAGTATAACAATGTGTGTAAGGAAACTGTTTTTCCTGTATCCACCATCTTGACTTCTACTTTTATCATGGGTAATTCCATTCTTACTCCCATGACAACATGCTTTTCTTTTTCTTGAGAGGGCATACTCTCAGATGTCTTCTTTTCCCTTACTTCCTTTTGATGTGTGCATGTAATATCATCATGGTATNNNNAACTGGGTCACATACATTGGCATGATCTACAGCACCACCATCAGGAAATAGTATGGAAAAATGATTCTTTGACAGTCCAGTGACATCTACTGGCTGTCTTGTACAAAACCCTGCTCAGGTAGCCCTCTCTTCTTCACTTCTTCATTCATCAATTTAACAAAATCATCTGATGTCATGTTCCTAATCTCTTCATGCATCATTCTGATCTTGTTCTGCTGGTACTCTGGGCAAGATCTTGATATGTACCCCAGTTTCCTGCAATTGAAGCAGATCACAGACTTTCTCCCTTTTCTGGATCTATTGATGTCCATTGGCACTGTGTCATTATTGGCCTTGTGTTGCATAACATAAGTTGTGGGAGTGCTGGTATATTGCCTAGGTGTCCATTGAGGACTCCTTTATTGCATGAGTTGTTTATACTCCCTCATGTGTCTTCCCATTCATTGTGCAAGTTCTTGCCATTTGAGATAAGTGTTTGGGGGTGGATCTATGTTATAGACTCATGAGAGAAGATCTCTGTTGAGTCTTCCTCTGTAGCAGTCAATGAGCACATGCTCATCATACAATGTTTTAGCTGCTGTGAGAAGGAACTCCATGGTGTATTCTTCACAAGATCTTGTCCCCATCTTTATCTAATGTAGTGCCTGTTGAGCTGTTTGTGCTTCATCCAGATCACCAAATTGTTCTCATATTTTTGCATCAAAATACATCCAGGTATTGAAGGGCACAGGGTGGAGTGGATTGAGGGGGTTAGCCTCATGTAGTCACTGCTGAGTGACTTGTAGGTTTCTCCAAGCTTCTGCTGCTCCTCCAATCATGAAGGATAGTATGTAAGTTATCCAATTGCTGTCAGACCATGTTTTGTTTGCAGTGAATACCAAGAATAACTCTTGGGCAAATGAATCAAGTTTGTCACACTTCCCTGAGTATGGATTAGGCAATGAAACTTTGACACAATGTGTGGCAAACATGTGACCCCCTTGGGTGATGGATTGGCCAGAGGTAGTGGCCAGAGTCAGGAGTTGGATTTGCTGGGCAGTTAGAATCCCAGTCAGTCCTTGACAATTTCTGAAAGAGAGTTGCCCATCTGGAGAATTTGAAGATTTTTGTCCTTCTGCAACTGGGTTTGTGTTGCTAGGTCCATCCTCATTATCTCCAGCATATCCTCTGTCTCTGTCACTCTCAGCCTGAGTGTTTCTGTCTCAACTCTTCTTCTATGGTTTCCACATCTCCTGAACTGTCATCTTGGCAGGCTCATGAGGTTCCCACATGCTGCTGGGTCCTTGGTTGCTCATAATCAAAACTGTTGGGGCCATGAACTGTAATTTGTGTTGGTTCTGTCACTGTAGACTGGAAAGAGATTCCAAGGGAATTCTTCAGGGTGACTGTAGTATGGATTATGGGTTTGGAACCACCAAATTGCTTGTTGGTGAGTATAGCTGTATATGTTCCCATAGAAACAGTGAAGAACAATAGAAGTGTTTGGATTGGTGATTGGTGCAAGAGAACAATGTTTGGCATAAGATTTGCCTGCCCTAGTTCTATTTTCTGAGCAAAAGTATTCAATGATGAAAGATAAAAATGTGTAAAGTGAAAACCCTTTGTACCTTTTTCAAGGGTACAAGCCTTTCAAACATGTAGTGGAAGATGAGAGTAGGGTAGGATAAGGTACTCATAGATATGTGCTACTTGTACTACAAAAGATATCCTGTTATAGTAAAAAATTATCATAACCCTGGTCTGAATGGTTGTCAGGGGGTTTTCAGTGCTCCAGTAAGTGATGAGACACCCTTGCACTACCTGCTGAGGCAATATAAGGCCCAGCACTGTAGCTGGCTACAAATAATTTAAACTGTAAAACAATACAATGCTCTTGTTGAGTGAGGAGGGAGGGGAATGTGAATGTGAAATGCAAGAAAAGGATAGAGGAGTGATGTGGAGAGTGTGAGGTTGCTGAGACAAGCTTAGTACAATTGTGAGGCCAACACTAGGCAGCAAGGTCACACAAGAATACAAGAGAGGAAAGAGGATATGATAGTGCAAAGAGACTAACACACTGTGTAGTGGATATCTCAGATGTACTAAGCTAAGGATTACATGCTATGAAAGCACAGTATATATAGTGAAGAGATCAGTGCACAGACTATGTGCTGTCACTATAGTGCAGGCATATAATGTAGGGAGCACAGTGTGAGAGAAAGGATCAGTAAGCAATGCACAGCATTGCATAGCATCCATAAGTGTATGTGGGAAATGTAGTCATAGTAATATCCTAAGTGGCCTGATGACAAATGGACATGAGTCATATGTATAATTGTGAGAGATCTACAGTATTGATAAGATGCTTTGTATAGATCTTGAGCAATAAGATTGAAAGAAGTAATAAAATGAGTAGAAAAACAAGCACATCATGACACAGGTCATGCAACCTTGCACACATGGTTTGCAGGGTGCTGTAGATGGTGCATAATCAATGCTGTAGCCAGTGATGCTGGTAGGAGTGAGATGATGATGCAGTGATTGCACTGGATGGCCAAAATGAGCATGCTGTGAGGCCAATGCTAATATGCTGAACAACTGAAGATAAGCTAAAACAAACAAAAAGGATGATTGTGCTGTTGGAGTTAAGGTCAAATGCCCAACCCTGTACATGTGCTACTACACTTCATAACAGAGCTACAATACTTTTGTAGCAGAGTTACAACTCTACAGTAGTTGTGACAGCTCCACATCATGCTATTAGTACTTCACTTAGACAAGGCCTGGTAGCTCAGTGGTTAGAGCACCCACATGGAGTAAGGGAGGCCCTTGGTTTGAACCCAAGCCAAGTCACTATTTTGGCAATTGCACATTCTAACATGTGCCAGCAGATATCCCAGATATATTAGCATACTAAAGAAGAGAGCACTATAAGGGTACTGTACCTAGTGGATATCCCAGATGATCAGAACTGAGGGATAACACTAGGAGTTGTGGAGTATATATAGCACTGTATTGTAGGGCAGGCAAATGAAGTAGTTAGAGCCTGCAAGTACCTCAGTCTCTTTGTAGAAGACTGAGGGACGTATCATAATAACAACCAATAGGAAGAGGGGATGTGTCAGGCTTTTTTTTATGGAGCATTTACTTTCTTATTATCTTTTGTTTCTTTTATGTTTCTCTTGATGATCTGATAAGATAAGATCATTCTATGTTATCTGATCTGATCTGATCTCACTTCATGCTCTAGACCATGAGGTCATAGCATGTGCCATTGGCATGTTCCACTACTTACTGTGGTCCTGTCTAGTTGACCTGCCCTTTAGTTGCTGTGCTGGTCCATGTGCTTATAGCTAGAGTATATAGAGTCTCTTTAGTTAGACAATAGATCCCAGCTTGTTATGGCTGGAATGTCCTCCTATTTGGTGTGATCCTTAGTTGAGTGTGCTCTAGTCTCCCTTCAGGGATATGTCGGACTCTAGTCTTACAGGATGCATCAGTGCTGACTGAGGCTCTGCAGTAACAGTGAGAGTGATTGGTGATACTCTGCAACAAGTGTGAGAAGGCCAAGTGAGCATCCACAGTAACAGTGAGAGAATGAGTCATAAGTAATGAGTAACCAGGCTGATTGGAGATCAGATGACATATGCATCATCAGCCAATGGATCTAAAGAGAATAAGTGCAAGAGTGATAAGAGGATCAGTGGCAATATAAATGTAGGAAAAATAGGAAAAAATGAAGAGAAAAATAAATGAAATAATATGTGACATGACACATGCCAGATATTAACAGTGATGCATGATGCAATTGATGCAGTTGTGACTGTGGAAGAGATGTTGAGTGTGAGCCAGTATGTTTCTGACCACAGAAACCCAATGGCTTGAAGTTTTGATGAATGAAAGATATAGCATTTGTTGTCACCATAGGAGACTTTGAAGCCTAAGCCATCCAATCTGCTAATTGACACAAATTATGATGTGGCATTTGGAGCAAAAAGAACTCATTTGAGGACAATTTCAGAGATGATACCCTTGATTTCAACAGTACCCTTAACAGTTCCAATACCAAGGTATGACATTTCTGCATTGTTGCCATGAGTTATAATGCCTGGGCAATCAAGCATGTTGAGAGTGTCAAAATCTGTGTGAAAAGGGGATATGTGGTCTGAACACCCCAAATCTAGCATCCAGTTTGTGTCACATGCAAGGGTACCAGCAAGCAGATGAGATAGAATTTTTGATGAAGATACAGGAGATGTGCACATTGTGTTTATAGTGACAGGAGTGGCAGGGGAGGCAATAGAAGATGATGGTGATAAGGTATTGAACTCAATAGCAGCAGCATTCAGCTTGGGAGCTCCTTCTCCTCTTATCCCTTTTGTTCAAGCTCTGGGTTTAGTTTCCAGCAATAGTTGACTGAGTGCAAGGTACTGCCACAGTGCATACACTTGGATTTGCTGTGTGTGAATTTGTGTGGTCCTGTTTGCACACACAAGGCAGAAAGCAACAAGTTTGATGTGAGTCACACTTCTTCATCAAAGACTCAGGATAGCTGATGTGAGGGTTTTAGAAGTGGTGGAACTAAGAATGGATGACACTGTTTCACCCCAGGATTCTGGTAGCCTGAATAGAATGAGGTATGTGAAAGTCTTGTTTCCTATATTGACATTGGATTCTTTCAGGGGCACATGTGTATGTTCAGGTTTGTTAATCTGCAGAGCAAGAGCTTTGTCCATTTGAAGTGAAAGCAGTAGATGTCATCCAGGCTGACAAAGGTCAAAGCTGCCCCTACTTCACCAAATTGTTCTTGTAGGATCTCCTACATGCAACACAATGTTTGTTCTCCAAGTGTGATGAGATGTGAAGCTGCGTCACTTGCATAACAAATGATGTATGAGCAAGTTATGTCATCACCCTTGTCCCAATCTTCCATTTCCTTCTCATTGGTGGTTGTTTCTTCAGTCTACACTGTTTGAGTTTGAGTCACCAGGTGTTCTGTTTTCAAGATTTCCACCTTGGGTTTGTAGGATTCTATATAACTCTATACATCAGTGATTGTGAGTGCTGCTTGTGTAATTTGAGCTCAGGCTTTGTAATTTGACTGTCCTTCAAGTTTTGGAACATCAAGCTTGAGGCCTTTAGCAGCAATGAGCTTGATGTTGGATAAGAGTTGTATGAGGATGATGATCATAAGTATCTGTTTGGTTGAGTGATGATGTCCAAATGCTATATATAAAGAAGTGAAGAGCACCCCCAGGGCCCATAACATGATGATAAATGGGCAGCACAGCAAATGAAGCAAAGACCATGACATAGAATAGATGAGCCTGTAGGCCAAGATGGATGAGGGCAGCTATTATAGCTAATACCCTATGAAGAGATAGGAGTAGTAGAGGAGACCACATCTGTGCAAGAGAGAGAGATGCATAAAAGACATGTGAAATAATGAGCAGCTCAGCAGCATGCAAGAGTGCTTAGAGTAAAGAGACAATATCTGTGTGAGAGAGACACACATCAAAGATATAAAGAGACACATGAAAGAACAAGCAGCTGCACAGAGGACAGGTATGTCAGATAAGATGTAACAAGTAGAAGAGAGTCCTACCTCAGCAGTGTGCAAGAGTGCTGAGGTGTAGAAACAAAAGAGAAGAGAACATATAGTCTAGTGATGATAGGGTTAGAGAGGAGCTACAACTATCAGAACAATGAATGCTCCCAATGGAGAATGATGTGGATGTAAGTGGAACAATATGGATGAAGTAAATGTTACAAGGCACTGGCATAGACACCTCTATCAGTTTTCTCTTTTTCTTTTTCTTCTTTCCTTTTTTATCTTACTTACTATTAGAGCATAGTTTTACTACGGCTGTGAGCTTAGTTCCACTCTAATTAGCAAGGACTTGATTCCATCTTACCATTACAGTACTATAGTATTCATATATACTTAGCTGTGAGCTCAGCTCCAAGTACTGTAAAGTGTCTTTATCTTTTCTTCCTTTATTTATTATAACATTTACTTGCTAAGGACTATCATTATACAATTAGCAAGGACTCATCCTATTTTGTCTCTATTTACCTTTGTTTATCTCTTGTTTCACTCATGCCTGTGGCTATTCACTTAGTTTACTATGGGTGCATCTCTAGTCATATGATCTTGTTGATTGCTGCACAATCATTGTTGATCTGTGAACTTTATCATCTTGTACTATCTTTAAGAAATGTCTTTAGTATAAGTAGTTGCAAGTCTGGTGGTCTTAAACCCCAGTCTTGTCAACTTCACAATCTAGGGATTCTCCTATACTGCACTTGATCTAAGCTCACCCTCAGCTTGCTTCTTAAACCCTATGAACTAAGTTTAAGATCTCTAGGTCACTAAGCATCACAAAGACATCCTATACTTGTCATTCTGGATCCTCACATAGTCATCAGAGCTATCATTCTAATTGCTATCTCATTGATCCCTCTTCTCATCATCATCAGGAATATCTATATCAACTACATCAATTATCTCATTACCAGGAGCACTTCATCAATGAATACCTAAGACCATCCAATAGGCCACTCTTAGCAGTAAATAAATCCATGTGAGGTGCCTGAGCAAGAGATAGAGATATGTAAAAGATAAAAGGAGACATGTCAATAGAGTGAGCAGATAATATATATTGGTATGAGCAGTGTATGGAGAAACACAGAAATCAACACCCCTGACATTTCTCAACCATCTCAGCTTGAATGTGCTGCTTCCAGAAAGGCTTGTGGCATCCTGTTGCATTTATGTCTAAATATTTTCCAGAAGCAGAGCATAACTTTGACATTTATGACCATAAACTATTAGCAATCATCATGGTATTGGAAGAGTGGTGTCATTATCTTGAAGGCCCTCCCCACACAATAGTCAATTTATCTGACCATAAAAGTCTTGAAAATTCCCAAGAAGCACAAAAGTTGTCACAACAACAAGCTCAGTGGGCATTATATCTGACCAGATTTGATTTCCAAATAGTCCACATTCCTGGTATGAAAGTGGGGAACCAGATGCACTCTTACAACAAGCAGACCATAATGATGAAGATAATGACAATGAAGATTGTGTCTTACTTCCTTCATCCTTATTTGTAAGACCCATTTGTGCTTGATATTGCTGATGGAAAGTTCTTTGCCCAAATACAGAATAATATAAATTGGGATGAAGAGGTCCTAGACATTGCTCACATCCTCCAAACCACCAAATCTAATGTTTCCAAATCCCATCTCCAACACCAATGGATGATCAGAAAGGGAGTAATGTATTACTCCAGACACCTCTATGTACCAAAGGATGACTTGCTACACTGATCTATAGTCCACACCTGTCATCAAACCATCTCCATGGGTCACTTGGGATGACTACAAACCCTCAACCTCATCCAACACACCTTCTGTTGAACTTTCTTGCACTCTGTACTATACTCTGCACACACTCAGCCACAGTTAGCTACATGGTCTGTGTGCTATCCTCACTTGTACTTATAAGCTACCATCTTGTCCCTAATAATTATTGACTCTAATTGCTCTCTCTCTCTCTCTCATAAACCTCATGCAAATTCATTCTCTATGGTTTCAATGGACTTCATCATGCAACTGCCCATATCTCACAGCTTTGATGCTATTGTAGTTTTTGTTGAGCTGCAGGCATATGCAAAAGAGAGAACAACTAAAGTGTTATGTAATATGAACAGAGACCTGTGGTTTATAAGTACAGAGAGAGCATGCACAAACCATGTAACTAGTGTGGCTGAGAGTGTGGTGAGGTACAGTATAGATAGTATAGTAAAGTCAAAATGAAAGTTCAACAGTTTTTTTTGACCACAATGTCACTAAAACTGTTGTCTTAGCTCCATGTAGCTCCACCATTACTGCAGCACAAATGGCCAAATTATACAAGGATTACATGTGGAAATATTTTGGCCTCCCCTCTCACATTATCTCTGATCATGGACCACAGTTCACTGAAAATTCACCAAAGAACTCAACTTCTATCTATCACACAAGCCATGTAAATGGCTTATCACCCACAAACTGATGGACAAACTGAACATGTGAGGCCGACGTTTGCCAGCAAGGTCACACAATGTATCGAGAAATGAATGAGAGCTAACAGAGGGATGAGATCACGCTTGTGCAAACAGATATCCCAGATGTATTCAGCTGAAGAGTAACTACGATACAGCTGAAGTATATATAGTGAAGAGAACCTGCACACAGACCATGTATGTACTGTAGGGCAGGTGTATCATAAAGGAATGTGCAGCATTCCTGTGAACGATCAATAAGCAACTTGCACAGCATCAGTAAGGATGCGCAGCATCTGTGAGAAGCTCTGTAAGCGACTGTGAGAATACATGTCATATATGTATAGTAAGCGGGCCGATTGATGAAATGGAAATGAGTCATGTGTAATCGCGATAAGATCTACATGATCTGATAAGATATCTTGTGTAGATCTTGAGCGATAAGGATAAAAGAAATCGTATAATTAAGAGAAAAATAAATGCATCCTGACAAATACCCCCTCTTTTAGGGCGAGACGACTCAATGAGCATACGCAATCCCTGTAGAACCAAATCCTTGTTCTCCTCGACTAGTATCATCCAATGACTCGACTTCAAGAACATCAGCTGTAGAAATATGTTCGAGGATCAACTGAGCAATATGATCGCCAATATTGATTTTGAAATCTTCAGTGCCAAGGTTGACGATAAGTATTTTCAAAGTTCCCCTATAATCTGAATCGATAACACCCACACCAATGTGGATAGAATTCTTAACAGCCAAACCACTGCGAGGCACAATATGGCCATAACAATGATCTGGTATAGCTAAGGCGATTTGGGTGTCAACCAATTTCTGATTATGTGAGGGAACAATGATTGTCTCGGCACTATAGAGATCTAGTCCAGTGGCATGTTCTGATCCTCTCGTAGGTAATTTTGCAATGTTTGAAAGTCATTTTACTGGTATTGAACATTTTTGAATAGTATGTATGGTGAGGGGATGTTTTAAATGGAATTCTTTAACCAGCTTTGGTACATCTTTGAGAATGTTTGTAGCTGGTTCCCAGGAATTTTCATCTTCTGGGTAATTTTTCCATTTGATGAGATATTGGATTTTCCCTTTGTACTTTTGACTATTCAGAATAGTTTCGACTTCGTATTGTTCAATACCATCTTTGATGATTGGAGAGGGAGGAGTTTTCACGATTCGTTCTGGGATTACATTTGGAGTATAAGGTAATAGTTTTGTGACGTGGAAGACAGGATGAATTTTCATAGACTTGGGTAATGTCAACTTATATGCATTGTTTGACAATACTTGTTCAATCGGATAGGGTCCAAGTCGTTTATGATCTAATTTCTTCGTTGGTCTTCCTGTTTGAATGTTTGTCGTGTCTAACCAAACTTTATCTCCAGTAGCGTATTTGGGTGTTGCTCCTCTGTGAGCATCATAATACTTCTTCATATCATCAGCCACTTTCCTTAGCGCTGATTCCACATCCTCTCTCGTTCTCTTCATTCCTTCTACAAAATTTTCTACCGATTCGATAGAGGACGTCTTGCCCAATTCAAAACCCATATGAGGATTTTGTCCAGAGTTGATCATAAATGGAGAGTATTTTGTTGAGGCATTGACTCTGTTATTATAGCAAAATTCCACCATTGGCAGCCAATTCATCCAATCCGATTGTCAATGGTCAACGAATATTCTGAGATATTGTTCAATTTCTTGATTTATTCGTTCTGTTTGACCATCGGTTTGAGGATGATAAGTGGTGGATAAAGCAGTTTTTATGCCTAGTAATCGATTTAACTCTCACATCATTTTGGAAGCAAATTGTGGTCCCCGATCTGATATGATCTTTTCGGGAAGTCCATGATGTTTCCAAATGTTGTCTCTGAACATCCTCGCTATCCCTTCTGCTGTTATGTCTGACGTTGTCGGTGTTATGAGGCACTTGCTTTGGCACCTCGTAACACGTTTTTTCTTTTTCTTTTTCTTTTTTTCTTTATCTTACTTACAAAGTAAAGTGTAGTATTATTACTACAAGTGTGAGCTTAGCTCCACTTTACTTAGTAAGGACTCTCTTTTCTTTTCTCTATTATAGTACTTAAGTATGTAAATACTTAAGTGTGAGCATAGCTCCAGGTACTATATTAGACTTATCATTTTCCTTTATCTTTCTTTTATTTATTATAACATTTACTTGCTAAGGACTATTACTATACAATTAGCAAGGACTATCATTTCTCGCGTTTATTTACCTTTGTTTATCTCTAGTTCATTTTGCGCTTGTGGCTGAGCCACTTATATCACATGGACAGTTACTTACTGCGCTTTACTGCGCATAGTCGTTTACTTACTGTGCCTTACTGCGTAACTGTACTATAGATAGACCACTAGTCTTGTATAAATAGTTGACAAACTGGCGGTCTTAAACCCCAGTCTTGTCAACTTCACAATCTAGGGATCTTCCTCATACTGCGCTTGACTTAAACTCGTTAATCACTCGCATCACTCCCTGAACTAAGTCTAAGAAACTCTAAAGTTACTAGGACCTCTTACACTGAAAGTCAAACTGGATCTTCGTATCGTTATCAGTGGAATTATCCTCATAACCATCTCGTTAATCCCACTCTTCATCGTCATCCGGAACCTCTATTACATTCATCAAAACAATATTCAAACCTTGGTTACCAGGAGTAACATTATAGACCTTCCCTAAGACCGTCCAATAGGCCGCTCTTAGCAGTTGGCATGATGTGTATCATTTTAGAGAAACGATCAACAACCATGAGTATTGAGTCGTATCCTTGGCTTTCAGGTAATTGGGTGATGAGGTCTGTGGATATGATTTGCCATGGATTTGTCGGTATTTCGTTTGGCGTCAATTCGCCTTGTGGTTTCTTTGTGATTGTTTTCGTTCTCTGACAAATGTCACAACTTTTGACATATTTTCCGACATATGCTGCCATTCCTTTCCACCAAAATGTTCTTGACACTAGCTCTAGTGTCCTCCATTGTCCTGGATGTCCTGCGATTGGAGTGTCGTGGCAATATTTTACGACTTCTGCTCTGCAACTGTCAGGGACTAGGATCTTGTCTTTGAATGTGAGTAATCCTTTTTTATTCTGTCCCCATCCTGCTATAGTTGCCGTTTTGCATTCATCTGCTGATAGTTCTGCCCAC
>QLPN01001711.1:0-32319 GCA_003314395.1 Albatrellus ellisii | reverse complement strand
TTCTGATGACATGGACCTGCAGATATAGTGTGATGTCTTTAAATAAAAATGGAACATTATGCATGAGGCCAAGTGACCTGTCAACTTCACCATTCGCCAACTGCATATTTAGGACCACACTTGGGTCATAAATTAGTCCAAGCGAATGGCAAACCTCTTCTGACATCATGATTACTTTGCACCCTGGATCAATTATGCTTTCAGTTTGTTGGTTGTTGTTGACCAGTGGCAATATGGAACGCAGCAATGCTGACTCCTTTGTGACTATGAGTGAGTCTGGTGGCTGGCCAGGCAGAAACTCATGAAGGTAAGTTTCGTATGGGTCTGGGACGACAATAGGCTTGCCACACCGACTAGATGCGACCGCCTCTCCGAATTCATGTGGCATGTCATACGCAAGGCGACACACCTTCTCATTGGAGATGGTCTGAGTGTAGCTATCGATGATGTTGTTTTCATCATCATCCTCCTCCACATAGTTGGCAGCTGCCGTAGGAACAGGGTTGATGGGAACCTTCTTCACCATCATCACTTCCCGAGCTTGGTAGCAGACTTCTGGGGCAATGGAATAAAGCTGGCAATGGGTAATAGTTATCAGTGTTTCCATAGCACATTGGAATACTTCTGCTGTGTGGGCTTTGTCATGAATCAGTGGATCTACATGGTATGCATTGTCAGTTCTTCTCTGTATGGGCACGACACATGATGGCATGGGATTGGCAGACACAGGCACAGGAATGGTTGCATCTCGAGCCTGGGCAAAAGGGTGAATAGGTGGACCATTGTTGTTTCGGGTTGCAGTCTGAGTAGTCTCAGCCTGAAGAGGTGTTGACTCCTGAGTCACCTGTGGTGCACGTGAGTTAGATTGACGAGGCGGAGGTACCTCAGGCACATCACAAGAGTTGTCATCTGACACAGAATTCTCTTCTGCATGCTGCCTTCGCATCCTGATGGTAGGCTGGAAGGGTACCTGTGTGCGGCACAAGTTATACAACTCACATTTGAGATTTGCGATGCACTCATCCTTCAACAGCTGATACGAACTGGCACCCCTGTTATCGAAATCGCAGCCATTCATCACCTGCATGTTTAGCATCATTTGACCTGCACTGACGTTTCCTGGATTTTGGCAGTGCCACTCATTGACATAGTCACACAACCATTGTCCTGTAATGCCTCTAGGCACAAAGATCCCGGTAGGCAGTACAACTTTTCCATCAGCATTCCAACTAATCTTACCCTGTGCAATGTAGTTGTTGACAACTAGGCATTCATGGATATAGTGATTCGTCTCACCACAGAAATTGCACACATTACCATTCTCACTGATGAGCATCATATGCACATAATGCCAGAAAACAACCATCAGTGACATCAGGCGAACACAGCGACATTAACGTGCTGCACACGAAAATCATCCACAGTCACTATAATTGCACATTCACGCAGGCATCAGAAAACAATACCGGGTCAGCCAACGAGGGATAGGATGAATAGGCCGAGGCATGGTCTAGACCCACCAAAGTAACCATGGAGGTACGAGTTGCGAAGTCAGCATTTGGTGCAATCAGTGCTATTCCTCTTTTGCTCATCTGCTATAGTATGATACTTTATTCGCTCGCATACAGACTCCACTTCATTTCAAATATCCCTATGATCGACCCTACACTGTAAATTTTCTGTTGTGTTTTGTTGTGCTCCAGTCTTGGAGCTAGGCTTGTATTTAGATAGTGCATCATCTGTCGAAAAAGACCATATTCCCCCTGCCCTCAATTTGACTTCTTCTCCTGTCTGAGTCGATAATCAAAAGGCAAATATCAACCTTCCCTCCATGTGTCTTATTATCAAGAAAAGTGCGCGTTCCCCGTAAGCTGCATCTATCATTGTGTTGTGTAGTGTTCTCCATTGCGTTCTCCATTGCGTTGCGTTCCCCACTGCGTTGCATTTTGTTTCTACTACATTGGATTCTCTATCGTGCTCTCTATTGCATTATTTTGTATCCGCCCTATCGCGCCATATCATCGGTCTATTACCCAAGTCGCGTTCATCTAGTAGCTCTAGTCGAATCGCACTATCACCCCTATCGCCCTTAACTACTAATACTCTCTACTTTGGTGTCTAGGGAACTTTACGGCTCACACCCTCCAGCAATTGCTGTGGTTGTGGTCACTTTCCCCTCACAGCCCAACACAGTACATATCAACAAGTTTTTGCGATCATGTTGTGGTAGGACTATCTGTAAATGTAGAACGATGCACTCCCACAAACCAGGTGGGAAGCCTTCAGCATAGTGGTTACCCTGCTCATATTCTGAGAGTTGCTGGGCACTCTGCAGGAAACCCACGATGACTATGAACTGTCTGTGGTAGTCAGCGAAGTCACCTAGCAACTGCATACCCAATAGTCTGCGTTCTTGTATTAGAAATGATAAATCCATGTGGGTCCACTTCCACGTGACTTCAGACCCAGGGTATTGTTCGTAGATCTCCACTTTGAAGTCTTTGTATGTTTTAGCTGTGTCTTTATATGTCGAAAGCGTCACCCAGAGGTCCTGGACATCTACGTCAACATAGCATTGCACGTGAATTTTACGTACTTGATTATCTTGAATTTGCATGAGATCGAAGTGGAATTCAAGATCTTCAAAGTATTGTTGGAGGTCATGAGGGTGTTTCAGGTCAAATTTCAGTGCGGTCCTGTCACCTTGAGCGGGCATCACATACTGAGTTGCCATTGGTGTGATATGGGGTGGGGTATGTGAGTTGGATTGGTGATTGGTTTGGTGGGATAGAGTCAGGGTGATAGTCGAGATCAAAGGTGAAGATAAAGTGCTGGGTGCCAAGAAGAATGATGAGTCTACAGGAGATGAAGTGCATGGGGTTAAGATTAGTTCTTCTTCTGTGAGCAGGGAATGTGTGGAAGGTGGAGAATAATGCAGTGGGCCGATGAATTGTCTGAGTTCATCTCATAGTGCTTCAATTGTCAACGAGCTTGTGCGTCTTCACAAACAAAGGTTGTAGTGGTGTCTAGACGTAATCTTGATTTGCAGACCCTCGCAGTGGGCTCCAATATGATATGTGCTGTGCCGGGCTGAAGGGGAAAAGTAACCACAACCACAGCAATTGCTGGAGGGTGCAAGCCGTAAAGTTCTCTAGACACCAAAGTAGAGAGGATTAGTAGTTAAGCACGATAAGTGCGATAGTGCGATTCGACTAGAGCTACTAGAGGAATGCAACTTGGGTAATAAACTGGTGATATGATGCGATAAGACAGATGCAAAATGACGCAATAGAGAGCACGATAGAGAATCCAATGTAGTGGAAACAAAATGCGACACAGTAGAGAACACAACGCAACACAACACAATGGAGAATGCAATGGAAAATGCTACACAACGCAATGATAAACACAACTTATGGGGAACGTGCACTTTTCTCGATAATAAGACATGTGGAGGGAAGGTTGATACTCACTTTTTGATTATCGACTCAGATGGGAGAAGAAGTCAAATCCAAGGTGGGGGAAATCTGGTCATTTCAATGGACGATGCACTATCTAAATACAAGCCTAGCTCCAAGACTGGAGCACAACAAAACACAACAGAAAATTTACAGTGTAGGGTCGATCATAGGGATATTTGAAATGAAGTGGAGTCTGTATGCAAGCGAATAAAGTATCATACTATAGCGGATGAGCAAAAGAGGAATAGCGCCGATTGCACCAAATGCTGACTTCGCGACTCGTACCTCCATGGTTACTTTTGTGGGTCTAGACCATGCCTCAGCCTATTTGTCCTATCCCTCATCGGCCGACCCGGTATTGTTTTCCAATGCCTGCATGAATGCATGATTATAGTGACTGTGGATGATTTTCATGTGTGGCACATTAATGTCGCTGTGTTTGCCTGATGTCGCTGATGGTCATTTTCTGGCATTATGTGTGCATGATGCTCATCAGTGCGACAGAGTGGTGAGATGACAGAACATGCAGAGCAACAGATTGTAGTAAAAGACAGAAATGTGGGGGTGATGAAAACAATGTGGGCGGAGGTGGTTGAGTATCATAGGTTGCGCTGTTAACAGCACATGCATGTACAATTAAGTACAGAAAACCTAGATAATAGAGATAAAGATGGCCCGATGGCCACGAACCTCTTGCAAGCATCATGCTATGTGTCTCTGCGCCGTCTTCTTCGTCAGAGGAAAGCTGGGGACAGACTGTCCAGATGCTTCATGTTGGACAACATGATGTATGAGTCTGGTATGACCGCTGAGATTGACGGTTGCACTGTGTGTCCACGACAGAAAGGATTGGTGGGATGTGTGCTGTGGACTGGTGTTTGTGGGGTGATAGCACGTGATTGTGCATAGTGGTGTGGTGGGGGTGATAGTGGTACCATGTGTACGTAGTTTAGTGAGGATGAAGATGAGGTGGGTTGCAACATAGCTGTGCCACATGTATGTCCATCCTTCAGCTCTGGGTGTAGGACCCAGCAAAAGTCGTCCGAGTGGCCTCCAGGCCCACATTGTGAGCAGCTATACCAGTTGAGCTTCTCCTTTCCACACGAAGTGAGTCTGGCCACAATATTGTGTCATGCTGCAGAGAGAATGTGCCCCAAGGAGTTGTCACCCTTGCAATTGCACTCCTCTGTGATGAGGTGGCAGATGGCGTTGTTGGTGATCTTGAACAGACCCAGTTGTGTTGCGATGAAAGAGGCGACAATGGGGGACCACGAGTCCAGCAGTCCCATGAGTGTTGTCAGCACGATGTCATTGTCACTCACAACCTTGCCTCCCTCCTTCAGCTCTACACACACACACTGTAATTCTTCAAGTTGTTGTAGATACAGGCTTGTGTCCATAAACACAAATTTGTGAAATACTTGCAGCATGTGGTAGGTTGCCATGTCGCCCCAGGTACCATACTCCTTTTTGAGTCTGTCCCAGTTGGTGCAGGCTGAGTTGTCATCGGAGACATGGTGGTTGGTGCTGGGTCCAGTGTAGAGTGCAAGGTAGGAGGTGACCGTGATGTCATCCACAATGAACTTGTTGATTTCATCCTGGTTTAGCACTTTGTCTGTGTAGTGAAATAGCTCAGCCTTGGTTGTGGTACCTTCCTTGTCTACGATTTTTTTGTATATCGTGGGTGGGTGTCCATCTTCTACTGCATACCAGATTCCGAGGATGATGAGAGTGTGCTTGACAAGGGTGGACCACCATTTGTAGTTCACAGTGCCATTGAGCTGTGGGATGTCGGCCTTGGGAGTGGAGGGAGCAGCATTGGCAAGTGAGATGCTTAAGAGGATGATGACGAGGATGACAACGGTGGTGTTGGCTCTGCACTGGGCAGGGCCCATAACCTGTTTGCACAGGTATGAGCCAACGAGGAAGAGAAAAAAGCAGGTGGTTAGGGCGTGGTGATAAGTGGTGCACATTAAGGCGCAGAGTGGAGAGGTGTGGTATGACATGTTGTATAATGCCATAGAGCTACAGAAAGTGGGGGGCATAGTATAAGTAGTGCGCACTGAACCAAGTTCGGGCGGAGTGTCAATGTGGGGTTGTATGTGGGGGTGTAGTACGTGCTACACAAACGTGGGTGTAGTGATGTAAGTAGGTCTAGAATGTGGTAGTGAGTTGAGTAAGTAGCAGAACGTGCATCAGTAGGGACATAAAGAAGACATGTATAGGTAAGTATAGCAGAGCTGAACAAATACTGTGGATATTTCCAACATGTAATAGATAAAAGGAAAGATGTATGAAGGCTATGAAAGTCCATGATTGCTGTCACTGAATGATTAGAAAATCAAGAGTACCATTTCCATCACACTTACTGTATAGTAATGTGGCTCTACAATGTCCATCATGTCCTTCTTCTGCCCAAAATCCTCCAACATCCAGATCCGTGCAAAAACCCTGGTCATCATCTGTGCCACCTCTCTGTTAGGGTTTAGCATGTGTGAGCAGCCAAACACCTATGGACAAGGTTACTAGGACTTCCAAGATGAACCCAAGAATGATAAGCTGTGATTGATGTGAAGCAACAAAAGACAAGATACAATGAAGGAGGTTGAGATTGTTAGCATGGGGTTTTTCTGCTCTTCACCCCAGCACCCACACCCCACACTTACATTACATAAGCCTGGTCTGTGCACCACTCTGCTTGTACTTAAAAGGCATCTGTAGGGACATTGATCTTCAGTCGAGTACTTTCTCCCTCCCAGTCATGGACGCACTCATCATTCTTTATTACTCTTACTTTGCAACCATGCTGGTTCTCTTGCTTCTACTTGGGCTGCTGCCCAGTCTGTACCCATGCACTCGCATCAACTCCCTCTAGCCCCCTTGAATGGAGTGCCCCAGCCTCAGGTGAACCGCCGCACTGAACATCGTGCATTAACAGAGATACCCTTTCTCAACATATAGTAAGTCTTTCTTATAGTAATTGTAACTGCTGCAGTCATGACTAATGAAACAAGAATATGCATAGTAAGGGGGTTTTGTTGAAACTGGGCATCACAGCTAGCGAAGCAAACACCATGGCATAAAACTAATAAGAGTAGAGCCCAAGGGCCATTATAGAAAGAGACAAGGCTACAGCCTTGGTAAGACAGAGCAGAGCTTAAGACCACATCTGTAAGATAGAGAAGATGTGTATCAGAGGGTAGGGGGTACACAGAAGAAAGCTGCTAAGAGCGGCCTATTGGACGGTCTTAGGGAAGGTCTATAATGTTACTCCTGGTAACCAAAGTTTGGATCTGAGTTTGATGAACGTAATAGAGGTTCCTGATGACGATGAAGAATGGAATCAACGAGATGGTTATGAGGATAATTCCACCAATAATGATACGAGGATCCAGAGTGACGAGTGTAAGATGTCGTTTAGCAACATTTTAGTGGCTTAGAGGTCTTAGACTTAGTTCTTAGAGAATGAAGCGAGATTGTGATGAGCTTTAAGTCAAGCACAGTATAAGGAGAATCCCTAGATTGTGAAGTTGACAAGACTGGGGTTTAAGACTGCCAGTCTGTCAACTATTTATACAAAACTGGAGATCTAAGTATAGTAAGGTTGCGCAGTATTGCACAGTAAGTAAACGATAATGCGCAGTAATGCGCAGTAAGTACGCATCCTTGTGATACTTGTGGCTCAGCCACAAGCGCGAGACGAACTAGAGATAAACAGATGTAAATAGAGACAAGAAACAAGAGTCCTTGCTAATTGTATAGTAGTAGTCCTTAGCAAGTAAATGTTATAATAAATAAATAAAGATAAAGAGAAAAAGATAAGTCTCATATAGTACTTGGAGCTATGCTCACACTTAAGTATGTAAATACTTAAGTACTGTAAAAGAGAAAAGAAAATGATAAGTCCTTACTAAGTAAAGTGGAGCTAAGCTCACACTTGTAGTAATAATACTACACTTTACTAGTAAGTAAGATAAAAGATAAAAAGAAAGAAAAAAGAAATGCGTTACAAGGTGCCAAAGCAAGTGCCTCATAACAAAAGCAAACATATGGTAGAGATGCAAGGAGTTCACAATATTAGAAAAGAATGACTCCTTGAGAGCTAAGGCCAGCATGAAGGCCATAAGAGTGATGAGGAGAAGTCTCTAACAGTGGAGATAGATGAGAACTGAGAGAGGCAACTCCTCTCCATGATACATCAGCATCTTGGAGTATGTCTCCAAAGACTCAAGGAAGATGTCAAGCATTGTGAGTGGGATGTGAGCCAAAGATATTGTGAGGCACACACTAAAACAAAGCCATACTATGCACAGAAGATAGAAGAGGGGATGATATTCAAGAGAAGGGGGAAGGACTAGCACTAAAGCAGAGAGCATAGTATATATGATACATGACTTCAGGGCAGGTATAGTACTGTAGACAAAACAAAACAAAACAAAACAAAAAAGTATGGTGCCAGAGGCTTATCTACCAATAGCATAGAGCCCTCAGATAAGTATCAGTAAGCAATGCACAGCACTGCACAGCATAAGTAAGGATGTGCAATGTCAGGCCAATAGTGCCTGCACAAAGACAATGTGCCTATCAGCCATATCCCTGCCTCCTTTGGAGTGCTTAATGGGAGCTGACCTGGATCTAGCCAGGAGGGATGAGGAACCTCAAGGAAGAAGAGGGGTGAAACCAGCTATGCTGAGCTGGAGTCTATTCACTATGCTACTAGCCTACTTATAGTACTATGGAATGCACACAGACTAGGTGCAGTAACTAAGGGCAGGTTGCATAAGTAGGAAGTACAGCAATGACACAGTCATATATAGCATGCCTGGGAACACCCTAGAAAGGATGAATAATGACAGGGATAAGATAGAGGATTAGATGTGGATAAGATGAGATAAGATAATCATATCTAAAAATAAACATAAAAGAAAGAAGAAATAAACAGCAGGGGATAAAGTTGCTGTAGAAGTTGTCACACACAGCATGTGTGAGAGAAACAGCCTTAGTCATATAGAAAGCAGCCCAATCAGTAATTGTATATGTGTTGTAGATCAGGCCAATGTCCATGATAAGATTGCAAGATATCTGGATAAGATCAGATCAGTAGATCCTAAGTTACAGACAGATCTTAAGTGACATAAAGAATGAGACTCAGAGAAACATCATAAAAATGAGAAAGAAATAATATGAAAAATATGTAAGAAAGTGAAGGAGCAGGACAGAGTGATAGATAGGTAGAAGATGATTGGCATGACATTAGAGGCCCACATGATTGGGCAACAGAGAGTGACAAAGTGTGGCAAAGTGTGACTGAAGGTGAAAAAAGTGTGACTGGTGACAATGAGGCATAGGGTAAGTATGCAGATAAAGAGTGACAAGGTGTAGGGTGAGTACACAGATAGAGAGCAACAAGGCATAGGGTGAGTATGCAGATGAAGTGTAGGGTAAGTACATAGATGGAGAGTGGTGCAGTGATGTGCTTAAAGTGCTAAAGTGTTTGAATGATTAAGACAAGTATATAGAGTCAAGACAAGATGATTTTGGAGAGGAGCATAAATTGCTAGCAACATAGTAGCAGTGGCAAGAGTGGTCATAAGTGATGTATAGTGAGAGATGTCAGGCAGAGCAGAAAGTGTCTGGCTTGTATGATAAGAATATTAGATAAAGATAAGATGAGACAAAGGCATGGTCAGCATTGTGTATCATACATGGATTTCAATAAAATATACATTCTGACAGATACAGAAGGGTGCAAGAGAGTACACAAATAGTGTAGGAGAGAGCATGAGAGACTGGTGGTAGGTACAGTTTATGAGTAAGGGGAGTAAGAGAGAGTAGGACAGGAGAAGAAAGGCTGAAGTGAGAAGGCATAAAGTAAGAGGTTTATATAGACAAGTGAAATAAGGTTTAAGTCAACAAAGTAAGGTTGAAGCTCAGAAGAACAATGGACTGTGAATGCAAAGAGAACAAAGGAAAAAAACTAAAACTAAAACTAAAACTAAATATAGAACAAGGGACAGGAGATGAGTCACATGTATGACACTGTCATAAGTTGTCAAAGCATAACTTCAACACATCATGCCCCAGGAGAGCGGTGGAAGGTACATAGGGAGTCTACACCAATCATTGAAAGCTCAGGAGAAAAGAAACCTGAAGTCAAAGTAGAAGATGACAAAGATGAAGAGTTTTCTGGTGCATTTTTTTGCAGATCTAGCTTATGCTTTTGCAGCAGCATTAGGCCCAAAACCATCTTCATATACAGTATCACTATCACTCTCTGTTGTTACCCAGGATATACCAAACTCCTGAGACTGTTGAATAGATTACTCTTAGCATATTGTAGGGTATAGCTTGTTGCTATAGTAATGATACTGTCAGTATAGTAAGTGAAGTAAAATAGAGGAAAAAAGTAAATGCATCCATTATGAAGTGCTAAAGTAATCACCTCATAAAACTCACCTCAAATACCATTTAAGACATATATAGTTATGTGTGGGGTCTGAAAGAGAAATCAGCTGGAAATCAACACCACAAATATCTAGAGCAATTGATTAGCTTTGTGTAATCACATGTCTAATTACAATTTACTTCACTTCTTCATAATTTACATCTCTTTCATTTCAAATTAGTTCTGTTCCTGAAGATGAAATCTCCAGAAAGACTGAAGTGCATTACTGATGGCAAAAAACACTCAACACATGAGACTAACCAATAGATCACTCTTAGCATTGTCCATCAGGAATTACAAGACAGTGAAATGACAATATGGACCCCACATCCATGCAAGCACATAGACCAATGGCTGACATGAGTTCATTTAGTCGGAATGGTGATAGAGGGGTGCAAGTGCCGGTAGGTGAGAGCAATAAAACCCTCAGCCTGCATACGGACGGCTCTCTAGCTCTGTATGTACCGAAAAGCCCAACCGCCGCTGTGTCTTTGTGGCCTTGCGCCCCCCAGTATGTCTACAGCACCTCGTTCAGGACAGTGTTAATCAGGCATGTAACAGGACTCACCGTTGCTCTTGGCAAACAAAGCTGTCGGGAGCACCATCCCATTCTTCCAAAACGTACTTGCCCACAACCTCATGGCTCGAGTTTTCTCCCTCTGGGCCAAATAAGTCCAACGCAAGCTGGGTATGACTGACACCTGCGTAGGTGGTGACGCAGCGTGGATTGACGAGGATACGAGCGGGGCGGAAAACAGAGTTGGGTATCGAGATTTTAGCGGGTATTGCGACCTCCAGAGGGACATCTGAGTCGGGCATGGCATCATAATCAGAACCAGCGTTGGCATCTGGGTCTGTGTCTCCCTGCTGACGGTGGGCAACTGGCTCCTTCACCACTTCCTGGCGCGGAACGTGGCGTCTCTTCTGCATGACGGTTTCGGCCGTCTCGACCTCTGCAACACCTTCCTTTGCCTTGGCAACCCAGAGGTCGCGACAGAACCAAGCTTGGCTGCTGTCCAGACACGGCGCATCTGGATTGCGTTCAGGAACCTCATCCGTCGTAGAGATATTCTGGAAGTCTGTTCCTGCGCGGTAAAAGATACCTTGGTAGTATGACTGCGTGGGGTCGACAACGTGGGTTCCCGACTCGCAGCAGAAGACCTGAAAAGGAAGATGTTGAGAGTAGCGCTGAGCACCAATCTTGTCTCGTGGGGGGACCGCGTCAGGTTTCGACGACGACTTTGACTGACGGAACTGGTCGCCGTTGATATCGCGTGTCCTCCATCTAGAAACCACAGCCGTCAATCAACATGACGGAATCTTCGGGAGGATCAAAAGGGTAAACCTGTCTGAGAAAATGAAAAAGCCATTATGCTCTGCCCAATCCATGCCGCAGACCATCGCGGCCTCGTTCGCATCGCTGACCTTGAGCGTCTCGAGAATATCATTCGGACACGTGAAGCCCTTCAGCCATATCACTCTGTGAAATTTGATCTTGCGCTTCTGATACAGCTCTTTCAGGGGTTCCAATGCCAAGTTGCGCGTATGCGCTTCCTCCAAAGGATAATACGCCGCAGCAGGGTCAACAGTCATGCCCGGCACCCTGCGTATGCGAAACGGGACGCCCAGAAGCGTCAGGACAGCCTCTGATAAGTCCGTCAGCGTGGCAGTGGAGTCAGTAGAATCATAATCCAGCATGGAGACGAAGAGGTTTGAGGGGCCAAGGCGCTTTGCTAGTTGGACGATGACAGCGAGCTGATCGACAAGGAAGTGGTCAGCGGAATGGATTACTATGCCTATGTAGTATAGGTGATTCTTGTCTACTAGGTCGTCATATGCGTTTTCGTGCTTATTCTGGCCGAACGGTCGAGTAAGGGTGGGGCAGAGCGCGGCGACCCATCCATTCAATGACAGCAGTTGCTCGATGGAGCTGAGAACGCTCTGTGCGTCCATGTGCGCGGTCTCTTTGTTAGTCATACTATCAGTGATAGCTGCAGGTCAGCTCTGTTGCAAAGAATACCGCTACTCACTATGGCTTCTGGAAGCGCTCCCAGTAGTCATCTACACCATTCCGCACGATATCTCCCAGCAAGTCATCTCTCTCGTCTCGTCCCATACGCGATTGCAAGAACTTGTGCCGTTGGACGTCAAGGACATTTTCAGGACGATGCATGAGGTCTAGGACATTGTGCTGTTTGATCTCTTGAGAGTACGGAGAGCGCTCTCGCGACTTGGAAGACGAGACGAAGTAGTGAATGATGAGGGCAAACACAAGAACGAAAAAGACACGAATGACACTGCGACGACGAAAAGTAAAGGACATTATGGAGGTTGCCAGGGGACCAGCGTGGATACGAACCACGAGCAGCGCAAAGATTAGGTGCAAGCAAAAAGAGATGAAGGACAGCCGCAACTCGAAGCTGGTTGGCAAACAGAACGAAGCGTGTTTGTGGCAAACATGACGTTGTGGTATTTAATTACTTCAGAGACCACACAGCTACTGACTGACGCTGTGGCAGTGGATCAAGATGACGGCACGCAGTATACAGGTATGAGTAGAAGTTACAACGACACAACAGTGCTAGAGGTATACAGCATCACAAGCATGATTCGATTGTATCCTTGTTGCTGTACAAGAAACCCCTGAGCAAGCCTGCAAAGAGACCTATACTGGCAGCTACCAGTTGCTACTGTACTGTTATTTTATCCCGATTTTATAAGTGAGGTGCAAAGATGTCAGACAGTGACCGAGCAGAAAGACTCAAAATAAGGGTCTTTCGAGAGATGAACAATCCCTCCGATGCATCAGTCATGCACGTCACATCTGCCAGATATGCCTATGATGAAACATGCTTGATGATGAGGGAAGGATAATACACTATATGAGGGGACTGAGCATAAAGGGTAAGGCACGGCGGGGCATCAGTGGTGCACATAGTGGGTTAATGTTCAATGGCCTAGAAGGACCAGTGAGAGAAGTTCAGCTCGCGAATGGGGGACAAATCAAACGCGGGAAAGGCGATGGACCTGCATGCGCAAGAGGACGTGATCGAGAGCGTGGCGAGCTTCGACGCACCGGACATGACAGTGTGCACCTACTCAACCCTGTGACTGGAGCCAAAAGAGACGGGAAGAGAGAGCCACCAGCTTGTTGTCGGCAAATGACCGCCTTGCGAACTGGTGCTGCTTGGTTCGAAGCCCCAGCGCTTCAATCTTGCATAATGAACTGCAAGCAAACTGTTGCTGACACCGAACAACGCGAGCGCCGTGCAGCGCCCTCCGTGCAGTATATCGAGTGAACCCATTTTGTAAGAATCAGTCTGTGTGACTTCTCCTAGCTTCAGGCTGATGAGGGAAATGGCAATGTTCACTGCACGACACTGTAATAGTTAGTACTCAGCACCACAGTTGTGGTCCTGGCAACGAGCACAGCAGATTCTTGAGGGACCAGCTAAGACTAAGGATGATTCTCTGTACACATTGGGTTCATGAGGGTGGACACAGTCTGGACAGAAGTCTGAGGGACTGATTAGGGCGAGATATATACCAACGAGCTGGCCCCTGGGATTGACTCGGGAGAACGTGAATATCCTTTGGAATTTTGCTTAGATAGTGATACAATTGAAGCTCACATTAAATGGAGTCTTTCGGTAGAGAGTTTAAGTAACGAAATGAAAATAGTATATATGGTTGCACAAAAGTGGAGCTAGCGCAATTCTAATTGCTGACCTAACCAAAACATAGTCGTTTTTGGTTTTTCGACGCACATGGTACTCGGCATTACCACTCGCATATTACTCTTTCTACATGTCGAATGTCTCCTTTCTGCGCATATCTCCCACCGTGAACAATGCCTTCCTCTCATCCATGGGCAGCCGACGCTGGGCTAGCTCGACCAAGGAAAGTAAGAAGCGCGCGGAGGCCCTGAGACAAACTCTACGTCGCGTTCGCAAGGCAGAGCGTGACGAACGCGTGGATATCTCTTTAGGTCTGACCGAATCAAAGATGTATGTCAGTTCTGTCCGCGCTTGCACCACTATCCCTTGACATTCATGCATGGCACCTCAGATACATGGGTGGTTTCACCAGACCTAGAGAACTTCGCTGCGCCAACTGGTTTAAAGGCGGTAGTTACGAAGAACGAGGTAAAATTTACGAGAACCCGCCTGAAGGTGCATACCGGCCCCATACTGCCTTTCTGCTCGAGTCCCGCTACCCCGTCAAGAGCAAGCTGCACGGTCCGCTCACTTACCAGTATATCCTCGACGTATGCCCCGAATCTAATTATCCTGCCGTTCTCGAGCGTTACAACAGCGATAAGCGGTCCACGTCAATGAGGCTGATGGACCTGGCCTGTTGGCCATGGCTTCCTCTGAAAGCGGCAGGACGAACTTCCCAGAAATCCATCAAAACCGAGACATCCCCCGAACCCCATGGCGGCACAGACGCCCATCGTGCCCCGGATGCCGTTTCTCCCGTTTCTAGCCTTTCTACTGAGCCGTCCGCCGGCCGCTGGCAGCAACGTCTTGACCTCCAGACGTCTGCTATTGCCGAATGTGTCAGAGAATCGAATTTGACCGGTATCACCGCCGAAGTGCTCCCCTCGAAGCAGAAGGTGCCGGTAGAGGTACAACTCCCCGATGGTACATTCGCCCACGCTTCTGGGTTCATCCCTCCCACACCCGAGACCACCTTCACGCACTCCTACCACGGAACTGCCTGCAACAACGCACAGGTTGCCCCCTCCCCCACCCCCGATGTAGATGCGCTACGGGCCCAGTACCTCCCTACTTTGGCTCAGCATCCGTTCTGGCGCCCGCTGGTCGCCGTGACCCTCTCGACCCGCCCTCTGGCTGAAGTGTTTTTGCGGCTCTCAAGGGCGAGGGCGCGCGGATTGACCTACCACGCCGCCATCTCCTCAGATGACCGTGATTATGCGCCGTCCTACAACTCTCGCGTACGTAACATGCGGATCGACCGCATGCGCTGGCTCGCAGTCGAGACAACCCGCCTCCTGCACGGCGCGCGGGGCGGATTCATCGGGATCCGTTTCAATTCGAAGGGCCGCGGGCGCGGTGTCTACGGCGAGGGCCTCATGGATCCCATCCCGGCCGACAAGCGCTGTGTAAAGGTCGGCATCGGCGGTTGGCACAGCCACTGCGGCGAAGTCATCGAGCTCATCCGTGAGGAGGCGCACGATTCTGACATTTCGAACATGGAGGTATTCGAGCTTGATGACTGGGGCCGACGTTTAGGCGAGGGCCGGCAGATTGTGCCGTGGCCTACACAAGCCCCCGTTAACATCTCTGATTCCAACAACCACCTTCCAGATGGGCTGTGTATTGACCACGAAGCCGCCCTTTCCAGTGAGGGCCAAGAAAACGAAGACGGGGACGGAATCGAGGATCAAATTGAGGACGAAGTGGAAGGCAGCCTCGAAGCAGGCGCAAGCATAAAAACCTCCAACCAAATCGTAAGTTGAAAAATAGCTTAACAGCATGAGAAATTGGGAAGCAACGCAGAACTCGTTCATAACATTACGCCACAGCCATAGAGTAGCATGTGGTGATGAACATAGCACTCGCCCACCATTATTCCATTAAAAATGATATCCAGCTAGTCCCGAGACATTAATCAGCTTTGCAATAGACCTAGATCTCCCGTCTCACCATGTATGCATATTGCACGCAAGTCCAACCATTGTATCATAGCCAAGACTATCCATGCACAACGCCATATTTTCCGATCATGTATGAGCGACGAGAAAGTTAAACTCGCAAGAAACGTAGCAGGATATTGTCAAGGGAGTGAAATATCTGGGGTATATGAAAGAGCGCTACGAGTCGTCTGCTGGAGAAGTCGGTCGATTATGGACATAAAACAACTAGATGGCACCCAGCCTTGAAGGAGGTATGAAAGGAAGGAAGCTAATTATCTGCGACCAGTTCCCCGGCCATAACCCACTTGCAAATTGTCCAACTCGGCTTCAAGCTGCTTGATCGCACTGTGTGCCATCTCAAGATCTTTGTTGAGGCGGTCACGTTCGGTGATGAGCTGAATGCATCAAACAGTGAGCACACCATATAATACAAAGACAATGACCAGGTCGTACGTGTTGCTCCCATTGCCTGAAGCGAGCCTCTTCCGCTTTGACCTGCTCTGTGAAGCGCTTCCGGAGCTGCTCCTCTTCCTCCTGGAACTTGGGGTTGTTAAATTTCTTGACTTTGCGCTCGCCGAACTTCCGAGTCTCCATCTGCTGTTGCCTGTAGGTCTCATAGTGAGATTCCTCAGTAGTGGAGATGAGGTCCAGCATGAAAGTGCGAATCAACAGTGAGCGAAGCTTCCGGAAATCACAGTGATTCTCATTCTCCACTGCATACATTTGTTAGTAAAGACACAACGCAACCACGTACGTCTGCTTACCTTCGGCTACACCCCAAAGATATTCACGACCCTTGACGACACGCCCATCAGCCGTCCGGACATCTTCCGTGGAACCAATGATTGAGAAGGGAATAGCATCAGAGAGAATACGAGCGTGTTCAGCACTGGCTTCATCATCATCCTTAATTAGAGGTTGGTAGATACGAATGTTTTGGGCAGTGATGACCTCCCGGATCTAGACAAAAAGCATCTGTATTCATCAGGTGCAAAAGGATAACACTCGACATACCCGCTGCTTGAAGGTGAAAAGACCATCTTGGGTGAGCGTGTCGGCCTTCGCAATGACGGGAATCAAATTGACACGCGTCCCCAGGCGCTTCATGATCTCAATATCAAGTGGTTTGAGCCTAAGACGCGATCCAAAATTCAGGGCACAATGCTGGCATCGTTCGAGAAGGCTACTCACGTGTGGCCTGTGGGTCTGATAAAGTACAAGCATGCATGGACACGAAGGTCGGTTTTTTCACTCCGCTGAGGCTGTTGCTCCTGAATCATGTACGCCTCATGCTGGTCGTCAATAAAGTCGACGATGGGGGACCACGAGTCGCGGTTGTTTACGTAGTCACCGAAGCCCGGAGTGTCAATGACTGTCAGCTTAACCTTGAACTGCTTTTCCTCGAGCTCAGCTTTGATAATCTCGACTTCTGTCAATTTGTCCAATTGTTTGTAGTGCCTGCGGTTGTAGTTTTTAGCCGGAGAGAGCTCAGTGGAGAACAGAGTATTGATGAGTGTCGTCTTTCCCAATCCCGACTCGCCTACAACGCATGAGACGAGCTGGTGACTATATATCCAATAGGTATACTCACCGACGACCATTATCGTGAAGTGACCACCACCCTTCGCGACAATCTTGTGTCTCTGATACACGTATGCACATAGTAAGTATCTATATAAAAGACAAGATGCATGTTAGTTCACCTGGTTGGGGAGGTTGGCGATGCCAATGCCATCTGACGGAGGGACTGCAGACATGTTGATAGGGAGGCGGAGTAGAACGACGAGGACAGCAACAACGGGGAGAGGGCTAAGTGCAACTGCACTTGCAGGTTGATAGGACTGTTGCTTTGCCTTGTTTGGTTGTGGCGGGTGGCTGTCTGCCATGGCGGTAGAAAGCAACACGTGGCTACTAAACACATAACCATTCTCAAGTCATTATTCTCTTTTGTATGAGAGATAAGCAACCTGGCGCACACTCCCAGTGTTGACCATATTCCGACCTGCACGTGGTGAAA
The DNA here is from genome assembly GCA_003314395.1 of Albatrellus ellisii. Taxonomy (NCBI): domain Eukaryota; kingdom Fungi; phylum Basidiomycota; class Agaricomycetes; order Russulales; family Albatrellaceae; genus Albatrellus; species Albatrellus ellisii. The sequence continues at coordinate 14,737 of QLPN01001711.1, read as the reverse complement.
TATGATGGAAACAATACATGAGTAGCGAAGCCAACTCGTAAACATACCAAATGGCATGTATATAATGGACTGTAAATCGACTGGTCCGAGCATTCCATACAATTCTTAGTTCCCCCCACTGTAGCTACCGCGGGGGCAAATCGAGACCATAGTCGCCGCCAAATGGTCATGGCCCGCACGACATGGATTTGCTGGTGAGCTGTCTCCTAACCTCCTTCGTGTGCGCACCCTCAATTCTGCAAGGTCGCATCCACGCTATATAATTCTTCTGCAGTGTCCATGGGCTCGTCATTCGCTTCTTGGGTGTTTGCGTTGGCTTCGGCCCCCTTCACCTTTCCTTTCTGTCTGCGATGTCGTGACGCATTCCCAGCAGGTTCTTCGTCAACGATGCTTCCCGTCAAGATATCTACATTCTGAGGCTCCGCCGTCTTCGATGACGTGGAGGCTTTGGTTAAGCTTGACTGATCACTGGCTTTGGGCTGCAACTCCACCTCCTCGAAGCGAATACGCTTTTCAGAATTTGCGATATGAACAATGGCTTTCCGGCTAGGATCGACCGCATCTAATGACGTGTAAGAACCGTGCAGAAATCATGAGATGAAGACGAGGAGAAGGACCTCTTTCTTCGGTGAAAAGAAGCTCGGTTCCCAGTAGAGTTTGATGTTTTCCCTGGAAGAAAGTTCCTGAGAGTTGTAGATAGGGCGTCGGGGTGTCCAAGCCCTATGTGATTCAAAACGGTGTGTGAATTATAGAGCCGTCAAGAAAGTTAGACTCACAATGAGCCGGTAAGTCGAGCTGCTAGGAACAAGTGTAGGTTCGACACTGCCCAGATCTAACGTAACGTATGAGACGTCTTGCTCTATCTCGCCGCCTTCGCCACATCCGTAGTCCTCATTAGGACCAAACGATTGCACCTGTCTGTAACCTAGATACAAGCCGGGTTGTTGAGACATAAAAACTGCTGACAGGCGGAAACGCGTGTCTGGTAATTATACTGGCAGACTAAAGGTTGGCCACTTATTGTGCGGGAATTATCCACAAGCAAGCGTTGTCGATGCAACCAGACGAAGGTGGCTTACAATGACAAAAGAGACATGTATTAAGTTGTTTATTTCTAACGCCCTGTGCAATAACAAACTCGGGTCCAAGTCAACGCTAAGTGCCGGAGATATCCTGTATTCCTCGGGCCATCCTCAAGCATACGGACAACTGTTGGAGCATCAAGGGATACCCCTTGTCATCCCTAGCTTCCCCATGTTCCGTCCGACTGCTGCTACTCGCGCAAAGCTACCTGCTTCGTCCAGAGCGTGGCTGGCACGGCAATCCAATGACCCATTCGTCCGCTGTCGGCTGTCCCATCCAGCAAGCTTTAGATCACGCTCAGCATTCAAGCTACTCGAGATCGACCAGAAGTATTCTGGTTTCCTACGCCAACCGGACGTCCGCGCAGTGGTTGACCTCGGAGCGGCACCTGGCGGCTGGAGTCAGGTCGTGGCAGAATGTCTCCGCAAAGGGCTTGGAAAACAGACAAGCCCAAGAGCAGGCTCTCATATGAACCTCGCACAAGATAGCCAGTGGGGGCAGCCTCGCAAGACCTTTAACCAAGTGCTTGGCGTAGCACCCGTCGAGGATACAAATGCTCCAGAATCTACTCGCAGACTCGACGCACGGACAATCATAGCCGTCGACAAGCTCCGCATGCAGCCCATAGCTGGTGTCCATGCTATTCAAATGGACTTCTTATCCCCCGAAGCCGAAAAGCTCATACAAGACCTGCTCCGAAGCCAGAGCAACGGTGAAGGTAAAGCCGATGTGATATTATCAGACATGGCCGCAAACATGTCCGGCAACCGAGTCCGAGACACAGAATGCAGTCTCGAGATCTGCGAAGTTGTATGGCGATTTTCTCGGCGCCATCTCCGAACGGCAGAAAGCATTGGTCGGAAACGCGGAGGCGTCTTGCTGTATGTATCTTCCCACTCCTTCATGCCCGCACTTCGTAACGTCCCTTTCTTGAAGCATGAAGCATTTCGCACACCCCCTACTCCAGAGCTTTCGAAAAGATCATCTAATCCCACACTTCCATGATGTGATATACGTCAAGCCCAAAGCTAGCCGATCCGAGTCTAGTGAAGGGTATTGGTTGTGCATAGGTTTTAAGGGTGTCATGAACGAAGACCCATTACTAACATAGGCCACTCGACATATCAGAATGTATCTTCACTCCTTGCACATCATGTCCACCTTTAAGCCCATGTCTTATTTAGTCTTTGAAAGGTCAGACGACATGTCTCACGGTTATTGTCTTTGGGCACCTGGACTGCACAACTCACGACTGAAATGTGACACAATCCCATGGCATTATGCGTATAATGACAGTCGGTTATAACATACGATAAGTACAAGACTCGACATATGGAGAGACATGGCATATTAAAAATTCACGATGGTGAAACCCGAGAAGCACATAACGTCCATGGAGGTGAACCCTATGAACCAGACTGTCGATGACAAGACTATGATAAAGAGCACTCTGCGATTTCCTATGGGTGTGGGTATCGTTCAAGCACCGAAACCATAGAGGGTACGGCCAGAACGCTTCAACGCGTATACGACATCAAGGGCCGTCACGGTTTTCCTGAGAAGGACAAAGGCACCCGTATCTGAGTCACTGCGCACGGACCAGATGTATGCTTACCTCTTGGCGTGCTCAGTGTAAGTAACTGAATCTCTGATGACCTATGCGAATTTAAATTAAGCAGAGGTGTGAGGATGTAGAGACAAATCTCAACGTACGTTCTCCAAAAAAATTTTGAGAACACCCCGAGTCTCTTCGTAGATCAGTCCCGAGATACGCTTGACACCACCACGGCGAGCAAGCCGACGGATGGCCTGTCCAGAGGCATACTATTAGTGCAAGGGGCAATTAATGAGCGCCACACATACAGGTTTAGTGATACCCTGGATGTTGTCACGCAGAATCTTGCGATGACGCTTGGCTCCACCCCTGCAACAAAAGACGATGAGGTCGGTCTCATGTCGTCGAAGGCACATTGGAAAACGATGATGTACTGACTTTCCGAGACCCTTGCCTCCTTTTCCTCGACCAGACATGCTGAGAGTATGAGTGGGAGACTGAACTACAATTGCGTGGACTACCCGCAAGAGCTATACAGTTGATGGTCAAAGCCAAAGCGCTCAGTAAGTGAGCAGCACAATTAGCACTGTATCGTGACTGTCGTATCATTGTCACACATGCGCGTCACGTTACAACCCTAACCTTGATTGAGGGGTTTCACGCCGGCGACAGCCGATGTGACTCGGTCGAAAAACTGGAAGGCAATGATAGTTTAGTGTCTGCCTAGGGCACGTATAGCAACGATGGCGGTCAATCCTAGCAGAACTGCGACGCCTGAAGAAAGGTATCATCTTATCACAAGGCGGTTACAAGAGGTGCTTGGAGGTGATACCATCAAGGCCATTCTGGAGCAAGAGAACACGCCAAGGTGCTACTGGGGTGAGTCAAGGACATTGCTTCATGACACAGAAACTGAGCAGCACGTAGGAACCACACCAACTGGCAGACGTGGGCCTATTTCGAGTCCGTAGTCTCTTGGGAGCATGCTGATTCCCCGTAACAGCCCATGTAGGGTACTTCGTCCCGTTGACGAAGATCGCAGACTTTCTGCGCGCTGATGTCGATGTGAGTCGCGCGTTCAATCTGTTGTTGACGGTATCTAGAGGTGCATAGCCATGTCTGAGAGCTTTTCCATGAATATTAGCACCTTGAGACATGAATTTTCTGGGGCTAGTTGCTAACCTCACGTTTTCAGGTCAAAATACTTCTCGCAGGCGAGTCCCTTCCATCGCGGGTTTCCTTACACTCTAGTCTCGATGAAGCAGATATCTGCGACTATGGGACTTAGACTACTGTCGGGCCGCTTGCTGATGCCCAAAATGTGTCACAGACGTTCACGCATTCCTCGATAACCTCAAAGCACCCCTCGAGCTCGTCGCACACCGTACAAAATATTACCAATTTGTCCTTCTCGCCGTCTTCCAATCCCTCGGCATACCCACTTCCCGACTACGCTTTGTAGAGGGCTCATCGTACCAGCTAACTAAAGAGTACAATCTCGATAACTACAAGCTCTGCGCAATTGTCACGGAGCACGACGCAAAGAAGGCCGGTGCAGAGGTAGTGAAGCAGGTAGAGAGCCCCCTGCTCAGTGGGCTTCTCTACCCGGGCCTTCAAGCTCTTGATGAGCAGTACCTCGACGTAGATTTCCAGTTCGGTGGTGTTGACCAGGTAACTCCATCAATACACCTCAAGCACGTTCCGTCTCACACTACCCACTTCAGCGCAAAATATTCACCTTTGCCGAGCTCTACCTCCCGCGTCTCGGTTACGCAAAGCGCGCACATCTCATGAATGCCATGGTCCCCGGCCTCGCGGGCGGGAAAATGTCATCCTCGGACCCGGACTCCAAGATTGACTTCCTTGACCCACCTGAAGTCGTGCGCCGCAAAATCAAGCGCGCGTTTTGTGAGGAAGGCAAAGTGGTGGACAACGGTGTGCTGGCGTTTGTCAAGGCCGTCCTGATTCCGATCAGCGAGCTTCGGCTGGAGCACCTGCGTGGTGGGACGCTGGCAGACGATGACGGGGGCTTCACGATAGGAGAACAGCGGCCGTTCGCCTCAGAAGGGGCTCCCGAAGGCACAGTATTCTCTATTCCTCGCCCGGAGAAATTCGGCGGCCCATCCCACTATAAATCCTACGAGGAGCTAGAGAAGGCCTTCGGGGACAAAGAAGTGCACCCAGGCGACTTGAAGTCTGCCGTCACGGACGCACTCATAAGCTTGTTGGATCCCATACGCAAATCATTCCTGGAGAACGAGGAATGGCAGACAGTGGAGAGGCTTGCATATCCAAATCCCAACGCGAAGCCTGAGAAGAAGAAAAAAAAGGTGGGTCAATCATTTGAGAATGCTGTGACCGTAGCTTACAAGTATATCTCTGGACGCATGTCAAGGTTTACCACCCGCCCCCCCCAGGTAAAGGCAAGAATGCCAGTATGCCTGCCGCGAATGATGAGGTTGCGTCTGAAGCTGCGGAAGCTGTGTTGCCAACATCACAAGCATAATGAAGGAGTTGAGGGTTGATGATGAACCAGGAAGTAGATGAATGATTGTACTGTCATAGATCTGTAGGCATAATATTCCGGATGCAATTTTAGGAATGATTGATCATATGTACATGGCGAGCCTCCACGGTGAGTACAGATTTCGTGATGAGAAGTCAAACGCACATGATCGCCATCGTCATAATACGTGAGTAAACACCACCGCGTTAGTCTTTTTCGCGAGACAGTATAGGTATGAGCTGCGCGAGAAAATAAAAACAAACATGGGGAACGAGCATATACAATAACCCGATACGTTCGCCATCATTGACCTGGTCATCTAGACTTGAGCGAGCGAACATAGACGATGAAGTTATAAGGTACATATATGCAAGAAGTCGGAGCAAATCTAATCAGGTAGTGCCGTTGATACCGTTGACTTTTGAAAGTGCAGCGTCAGCCTTGATCAAGTCGCCTTCGCTAAGAGACTTGAATGGGCCCCCTCCAGGAGTGCTCGCACCAGACATCACAGATGATGCGCGAGAGCGTACTTTCATGACCAAAGGACTGCAGTACAATTGAGCACCACTTTTTCAAGCAGGCTGTGGGAGAACTCACAAAGGATAACCGTCGTCGTCGTCATCCTGCGAAGAGGACCAAGGAAGTCCTTTGTAGTCGCTGGTCTCCAATGCTTGCATCTAGGACCAATGTAAAAAAAAAACTTAGACAGGCCTGAAGACCACACATCATGGAATTACCTTTTCAGTGAGTGTTCCAATATCTCCAGGTGTTGCAATCCCGGACATCCTGAACCGAGGGCTTGCAGGCATGCTGAACGCCAATTTCTCGGGATGGCTGTTGAAGTCAAACTCCTCTTCTTCATCCGTACCTATGTAGAAGGCATCTGGATAAGCACGGCGCAGCGCGAGCTGCCGCGCTTTGGAGTACTCGATGCCAAGATTTTTCCAGTCGAGAAGTGGCGAAAGGCGTTCAACTCGGTTACGCTGGTTGATACGTTGCCGCCGCGTCTTGCTGCAGAACGAGAAGAGGCAATCAGCGAGTTGATTGACAGACTCTTCGGCTGACTTCATGCGACGATCGATGATGTAACAACCCTCATCCTCTGGGCGCTCTATCATATCCTGCATGAAGCAGCCAAAGCCCGAGAGATTTGTGGTGATGGAAGGTATACCCATCTACGCGATATTTGAGATCGACAAGTGAACGAGACGTAAGATGGAAACTCACGACAGTGCATTCTGCGGGAGTGTAACCCCACGGCTCATAATAACTCGGGAACACACCCAGATGACAGCCCCTGACAAACTCCTCGTAGTCCATACCTAGCACTGGATTGTTTGAATTCAAGAAATCCGGATGGAAGACGACTTTGACTCTGTCATGCGAATTGTTGAAAAGTTTGACCCTACGAATCTGGTTGAGAATTGGATCATTCGTATCGTCAGCCATGTTGTGAGTCGTCACTGGAGGTAGACCATTGCGCTTAAGAGCGAAAATACGTCGCTTGAGTAAGACATTGTCCTCTTGTGAAAGAAGCTCCTCTGGCGTAGGTAGCTTGGCAAAGTCACTATAGACACTGATAAGGAGACCTGTCGACCATAACAGAACGAGCGAACTATACCCATTAGACTTGGACGCCAGATCGAACAGCCTTGCACCTATTCGGTTTTGTATCTCTGTAACAGTGTCGCGAAGCTGCTTCGTGACAGCCTGACCTTTCAAAGATTCAATGGTATACGAATGTGTGGGGGCAGGCATGATTAGGAACGCAATAACGGTAATCTTGGACCCAGCGGCTTGCAGACGGAAATTGAGCCGTGCAAGGGACTCGATGAACATGTCTACACCTTTGTTGCGGTACTCATAGCGACCAGCCGAGAACATGTAGAGTGTGTTGTCCAGATCGAAGTCAAGATGACCATAGAAATGACCCCGAACAAACTCGTTGATCTTAGCTTTGGCCGTAGAATGCAAGTTCTGGAACTCGTGCATGGCCTGGAACTTGACGACGTTGAGGCCGTTCGGAAGAACGCCATCCGGTTTCCGCTTGAGAAGGTGTTCCGACTCATAAGCAGTGATATGAGACACAGTGGTGAAGACATCGGCACAATGTGTCGCGGAGCGTTCGATACAGTACCGGTGGTAGATACCGCGCTTGCCAGCTTCGTGATCTACATCAAAATACTGAAGATTGTTATAAAAATCGACGCTGCCAGCGCAGAGATAGCGGCCGAGAAGCGTTGCGTGGGTGGTGAAAACGGTGGTGACATCGATATGCCGTTTTCGGCAGAGAGCAATAGGGATTCCTGCCTGCCATTCGTGGAAATGGGCTATGACGGCAGTGTGGAGTTGACGGGAAACATACTGCAAGTCACGGAGAGAAAGTTGGAACGACTGACATAAAATACAATAATCCATGAAAACGCACTTCACCCAAAAACCAAGAGACTAGATAGCCAAAGATGATTGTCTCGTTCGTTTCATGATCGTTCGGAGGAGTGGGAATGCCTGCGAGATTCCAGAGGTCGCCTTTCCATTCATCAAGTCGATGATACATGCTGCCAGTGTCGAACAGAAGGACACGAGGTGCGCCCTCGATCAACCAACGACCGTACAAGGCCTTGACACCCTTGTCGCGCATTGAGTCAAGAACGGCGGCTACGTGAGGATCAGATGGCTCTTGGGCTTCGACCTCCATGGGTGCGGTCTTGTACGACAGGGGCCCAAGAAGAGTGTATCTGTCTCCAAACTCAGATACAGTGATGGGGACCTTGGTCTTGATAACGGTGTAGATTCCGCCGACTTTGTTCGCGACCTCCCAGGCGCACTCGAAGAGGATGGGACTTCGTACATCGCGTTTTTCGTCCGCCATTGATGGGAGAAACAAGGGGGGGTACAATGAAGACGAGAGCAGCGATGGTGAGGGGGGAAGGAGAAGAAGGGGAAGATAGAAAAATACACAGAGGGCACCAATTTGGCAGCGCATATAATCTTGGAGTGCACTAGCACGTTGACGTCACTTTTCCCACACGCGCGATCTAAATAAACGTAAATGCGTCCTTCGTTCCGTAAACGCTTCTATCCTTGCAGCAACACCACCGACTCAGAACACGAGTTCCCTATCACTCATGGACCATACAACGGTTGGCATACTAGTATCATTGAGATGAACAGAGGCAAACAAAAGCAAAACTCTCGAATTAGCGATGTCCATATGCTAGTCGGATAAATCTAGCACCCCCGTGGTGCTCATTCAAACTTGGTTTCGCGCGAACTTCTTCCCCGCCATGTCCCATTTACCAAACAGTAGGCTGAAGTGCCATTTCAGATGGAACTGATGCACATGAGAAAAATGCACCCACTCAAATACCGCCATGATGGTCCATTTGCGATTGTCTGCTTCAGGGAAGACCAGGGAACGAGGCCCGTAGAATACCTGTATGAAAAACCAATCAGGTAAACAAAACAAAAAACAAAAAACTGAAAAGTGCATGGTGCTGGCCTGGTCGTCAACTTCATGAGGCTTGCGAGGCAAGCAATGCAAGAACTTCCAGTTCGGGTTGGCGCCTCCTTCCCGGCAGAGCGCCTCTGTAACCTGATAGCCCTGGAAATCTTTCAACCGCTGTTCCTTTTCGGCTTCCTGGCCCATGGAAATCCTGAAAAGGGTAGATTAGCGATGCTATGGATTACGACCATTTATATTCACCAAGTATCTGTGACGACCACATCCGCACCGTGCACTGCTTCTCGTGGATCCGCACCCCACCAGATCTTCTTATCGCACCCCAACTCCTTGACGCGATTCCAAACCGGTTCTGGGCACTGGTATGCTGACTTCGGAGGTGTTGCCACGCGCAACGAATGTCCCAATTGCGGGTAGGCGACAAGCATGTCATGCAGGACATTGGCAGAGTCACCGACATAGGCTATTGTCAAAGGCCGGAGCTTTGGTAGCGGCTCAATGTTCTTCGCCTTTGTCGATCCAGATGGGGCAACAACTGGGTCAAAGAGGTGGGCATGTTCGTGCAAGGTCAAAAGATCCGCCAAGACCTGCGTTGGATGCCAGAGCGACGACAAGGCATTCAATACGGGGACAGGAGACCATCGGGCGAGTTCCTGAGTCGAAAGGAGCGTTCAGCAGTATCACAGGTCACAGAAGACGCGTCTCACCTCAACTTCCGAGTGATCGCCGACACGTGCAAAAATCCCCTGACACATGCCACCAAGAACACGCGCAGTGTCGCGAGTAGACTCATTCACACCTAGTTGTATGTCCTCAAGTCCAAGGAAGAGAGCGCGACCTCCCAGCAAGACCGAAGACGTCTCGGCAGCTACACGGGTGCGCGTGCTGCGCTTCGAGAACAACAGAGCGATGGACTTATTAAACAGAGACTGGGAAGGCATTCGCAGCCGCGGGGTCTTTCCGTTCGAGAACTGAGGCGCCAGCCATGGCAGAGAAAGCTGTTTGAAACTATGAGCGTGTGCCACGGTGCGGAGGATCTGATGACCGGTGAGGTCTGCCAGGGTCATCAAATGAGGAACGATAGCCATTTCGTTTGTCGACCACGTCTAAAATGTGAAGGCAGCGCGCCGACAGGGAGGAGATCTTGTAGACGTCGATGTTGTTGGATGACGGTCTCAACTAGGAAATGGATCGAGTGTGTCACGCCAATCTCCAGTCAAGTTCACGTATTCAGACGTAATGACTTGGGAATTCTGTCGCAACCTGTCCATAATAATCATGAATGACTAGCAAAATATAGCGTCATAGTATGCCTCACATCCAGAATGAACTTGATTAAAGCAACTCATGGATCATTGAACCGTCACGGCCTGACATACATACAGCCAAAACATCAGAAGATTCTATCTCACGCCTTAAATCAACCCGTGGGGATATAAACCTGACCTCTTAAGCAAACAACAATATATTCTCGTGCCTGATTCAACCCTATTTCCCTCACCTCCTGTGCAACGTATTTCATACTATCCTCGAGTTAGGTCAGCAACGGAGTCAGGAACCGCTGTTTGCAGTTGCGGCAGGTGTGACTATGTGTGACTGATGGCCGAAGCAACCGTCCCAACACCACTCTTTGAGTCCTCATTCGCCGACTGCATTGTACCTCGACCATTCAATTAGAAGAAAATATGGGAAAAAATATAGGACTTTGGCCGTTGTAACCGTATGTTTTTTATGACGAGCGTGTCGTATGGGGATGAATATACTGAAACGTTGTCCTTGAGTGATACGAGCACATACATCCGGTTACGTAAGTGTGCCTACAACAATGGGGCGCTAACATATAACATACAACAGTTGGGGGCATGAGCAAAAGGAAATCAGGGGTCAGAAATTCCTGCACCACGACAGACAATGATTTGGACAAATAAACCTAATGTTGCTACATGGGGGAACTCGGTGGTGGAACGCACACCTCCTGCAGATGTTTCGGGAGGAACTGTCCGCGGCTGGTGGCGACATCTGGGCCATCCAATACTCTGCGTAGTATTGACGAGTTCACAGCACCCTTGTGAAACCATGTGGACAGACCCCAGTCCAGGACGTTTCCAAAAGTCCGAGGTGGGACATGTGGAAGGTGTGACCGAGATGGATAAGCTAGTGTCGACGACAGCAATATAAGATCAATTGTATCAGGTTTGACTATTCAGATTGAGTCGGCGTTAGACAGACCTGGGTGTCTCGAGTGCGTTGCTCGTCCGACATGCTTAAAAAGTGGGGGCAGGTGTGAGGAGTGAGTGGTAGAAGTAGTAGGCCTGTTTATCATTGAAGATGGATCATCGAGCACAGTCACCAGAACACGCGTGACGATAGCGTATGTTTCGATGAGAGTGTGGAGGTCAAGCTGTTGATAGTTGTGTTGTACTCCGGGTGCATCTAGGAAAAATGGCGAAGTGCCACCATCACTTCCAGCTTCCTTATCAATGTGCTCGGACTGGATCCAAGGCACTTTCCAACGATGCCAGCAGTCCCAGGGTGAGCGTCGCGAACATAGAGAAGCCAAATTGACTAGATCTGCGATCCTGACCCAATCTTGATCGTTAGACCGCGAGCAGACGCAAACAACGGAGAGCAAGAGAAAATATGCTTCCAGCGACCAAGGGTTGTGTGTCAATTGCTCAAGCGGGTTGGGGGGGATTAGTGGAGATTGGCATCCTATGCAAGGAAGTGAGGTAGGATATGAGATCGTGCATCACATACACATACCGTTGCTATATGCATTTTCTTTGATGCCATCTTTTGATCGTTCAGAGCTTTGTTCCTTGACTATACCCCTTGTGTTCTGTGTGTTGGACAGCCAAGAAGGGAGGGGGATTTTATCCACATCCGGGGAGTATTGAAATTGGGGAAGGGCATAGAAATGGGTATGGTCATTGACATGGAGGTCACCCTCCCCGGCGGTCCTGAGTGAAGGAGGCTCTGAGGTGGATGCGCTAGTTAGATCGGAAACTTCGGAATACGTGAAGGAAGATGCTGTATTCGAGGTATTCAGGGGACCAGGTGTCCAGACAACCTGATCCAAGGGTGGATTTGTACTGACAGAACGAGCTTTGTTAGCACACAACATCACGGGTAGAGAACCTGTAGCAAAGATGTATACAGGAATACCAGAGGCGCTGGTCGTTTTTTATGACTAGATTTGGCTGATCGCGGAATCAGCATCGCATCTGATGCTGCACGGCCCTTCGGCATCCTTGTGTCAAGATGAATCCGAGAATCTTGTCGCATACTTTATCCAGCAGTCGATACAACGATCATTTGTCGTGGTCGAGTGGTCGTTGGTTCGAAAGTCGACAGACAGCACCCACAGATGGGAGAGAAAAGAGAGCTGTGGACATCAAGTGGGCACTTCTGGAAGGTTCATAAATGTGTCCGACAACACAAAAGCTGGACTACCGTCGACATGATGAACGCAGCTGGTTATTGTCTTTGCCCAGGTCAGCCATAATTGGGATTTGCAGGAGGTTACATGGTGTGGCCAATCTGACGGGTCTTCTTGGTCGGTGTGCCGTACTGGGTGGGAGAATCCAGTTGACAGGAAAAAGTCCGAAGGAGGCTCTATTCAGTCGTGAGTATTTTAGTTATGGCGGACCAGCAGAATTTACTGGAAATCGGAACCATGGATGGGCCGCTGCAACTGCAATCATAATGTATACGCACCAGGCAGTGTACGCAACTTGGTCAAGGTCTGTGGATGAGACTATTTACAGTAGCTGTATCATGCCGGTCATCTGAAAGGTCATGACCGATCGCGACGAGTCACGAGACTCATCTTCGCTGCGCTGACCTTGCTCAGGAATGCCTCCTAGATTGCTGTATTTTATGTAGAGGATTGAGTTGGATATTGTTAGGAAATAACTGATATGGACGTTGCTATGTCAAAAAGCTTACAAGGCAAGTCAATTGTGTGAGATGTAACAATAAGAGTAATAACTGGACATGTGCAGAAATATAGCATCTACGGAATGGCGATGATGGAATAATGCGTTCTGCAGGATAGTATTAAACGCTGAGGCAGATGAGAGGCTATTCCATGGAGTCAACACTATGCTGTACTTTGTGCTGACTCCCATCAGTTTTCCCCTGTTAAGTGGAGAATTTAGGCATGCTGTACCATCTAATGTCAAGGTGACGAATCCGGGAACAAGAATTGTATCCGCACAATCAATCTTGGGCAATTGTCGTCCTACGTCGACACTGCTGTATTTCATGTCATTAGTATTTCAATTATCCATCTGACGACACAATGCAAGTACGGCCACAAAGCGAAAGTACGACTGGAACGAGTCTTGTGACGTAACACATCAAGACATCTAGACTAATGATGTAAGAGTAACGATTGTTGCCTGGAAGAACCGAGTTCTGCAGACGTTGTCAAGCTCAAATAATACCCTGGTGAACCAGACGCGTGTTTCATAGGAACACTTAGGCTGAGCACTAGTGTATTAGCCGTAAAATACAGATAAAAAAGGTAACTCCATAGCGGAATTGCAGACTCTTCGAGCAAGGAATCCCCCCTTGGCCTCGCAGCCTCGAAATACGATTCGTACAATAGATCAATCATTGCGAGAATGGGTGACCTGTGAAATATATGAGATATTTAGTGGCATAGTAAATTATCTCCAGGGCCCCATCAACATTAATATCTGCATCCTCCTCCGGATCGTCCTTACCATCGAGTCCAAAAGATCATGCAGTTCGCACTCTACTATAGGGCTTTCTACTAGCCTGAGCCATGTTGACTGAAGTCAAAGGGTTCTGCCCAGAGACACACATATACTGGCTGGGGGCAGTGACGGGTAGAAATTAGGCTAGCAGAAATTAAAAGAAGGGAACTGCTGCACCCTGCAAGGCTGAAGCAATGCTTCACAGTAAACACATCCGTTACTGTATGCAGCTGAAAGCCGGACTCTCACGGTGTCGGTATTTGCCGGGCTGTTCTTTTCACTTCTGTTCTCGTACACTACGTCTTTCACCCTTCTGTTCTCGCCATGTCGTCTATGTCTGATTCAGCCAAAGATCCGACTGTGAAAGAGCCTTTATACGGCTTCTTGGCCCGCAATGTGAAGGCGGACCAAGTCCAGAAGGTTGTGGTGTGTGGCTCATTCTGCACCCTTCGAAACGCAACCCACTCACCTTTGCATCATGAATCTTCAGGAAGGGTGCACCAATCCTTTCACAAAATTGCCCCATACTCCGCAATATCACAAGATACTGAAGGCACGAAAAAATCTTCCTGTATTCGCCCAGATGGAGGAATTCTACACCATCGTGAGTATCGCAAGTTGCTTCAGCTATGAGGGGCCATCAGAACCTGCGTCCCAGGTCACCCTCGTACCAAGGGCCTCATGTCACTAATGTCCCGGCAAAGTTCAGCGCAAATCAGATCATTGTCATGGTCGGCGAGACGGGTTCTGGCAAGACCACACAGTAAGCTCGTGTCTCAGTGCTCAAGAGATTCTCGCTTCTCGCCGTGCATCAACCTTGTTCTGATACTAGGTCACCATTATTTTAGAATACCACAGTTCGTGGCCTACTCTGACTTGCCTCATGTGAAAGGTAAAATGATCGCCTGTACCCAACCTCGGCGAGTTGCTGCCATGTCAGTGGCGAAGCGTGTTGCAGATGAGATGGATGGCAGGTCTATCGGCTCCCATTATTCAGCTGGTCAACTGACTTGTCATAATATATAGTGTCTCTTGGCAAACAAGTTGGCTATTCGATTCGGTTCGAAGACATGACGGAACCTGGCGTGACGTTCCTGAAGTACATGACGGACGGTATGCTCCTACGTGAGGCGATGAACGACCCAGACCTTCAGCGATACTCAACGATCATCTTGGACGAGGCACATGAGCGCACACTCGCGACTGACATTCTCATGGGTTTGCTCAAGAACTTGGCAACGCGGAGGCCTGACCTCAAGATCATCGTCATGTCAGCGACTCTTGATGCTCTCAAGTTTCAAAAGTACTTCACCATCAACCAAAAGCCAGCTCCTCTATTCAAAGTTCCTGGTCGCACCCACCCTGTGGAAATATTCTATACGCAAGAGCCTGAGCCGGATTATGTC